>QXTE01000265.1:482662-704519 GCA_003942145.1 Platysternon megacephalum
AAAGCACTCCCAATTCACACTTTTCAAACAAACAATCAAACAATCAAGCACACGGTCAAACAGACAAACTGTCCCCTGCAACAGACACTCAGATACTCACCAACAGAGCCCCCCTAATGCAGCACTTAGCGTACCTCCTCTCGGATAGAGCCCAGGCAAACTCCCTCTGTTAGCCTCCGTTGTTTGCCACCATCATCCCTGAGAATAGCCACACGGCAGGGGGAGGGGTGAAGGGATCATCCCAAATAGCTATGCGGAGGGGTGTGGAGAGGTGTGTGCTGAACGTCCACCCAAAAACCACATCCCCTCCTTTTAAATGGCAAACCCACCCGGCCTTGCTTGCTATGGGAAAGGAGGGCGCTGCAGTTTGAAAACATGCCCACATGTTAACAAGGCATTAGCCCGCGTACCCTTTGGCTTACCATGGCTGCCTGGAAACCGAATTCTGTTGCCCAGTCGTGTGTGATCTGTCACCATACTGGCAGGCACCAATAAAAAAGGCAAAATGTGACTTTGTACCCAAAGCACATGTGCTGTCTGCTGTGAATTGCTTGATTCACCGTGAAAGAGTCTCCCTTTTGTTCTCAGAAATGTATCATCTTAAATTTTACTCTCCCTTTTTATCCCCCCGCAGGTTCAAATATTTCTATGCTCCCCCTATCATCTCCGTCCCATAGGTTATCGCAGATTAGAAGGCGAAAAAACACACTCACGATGACGTGTTTTCCAAGCTCATGGATTCCTCCCGCACTGATAGGGCACAGCTGAATGCATGGAGGCATTCAGTGACAGAGGCCAGATAAGCATTAAGTGACCGCGATGAGAAGAGGCAGGAGGCGATGCTGAGGCTAATCGGGGAGCAAACGGACATGCTCAGGCATCTGGTGGAGCTGCAGGAAAGCCAACAAGAGCACAGACCGCCACTGCATCCACTGTACAACCGCCTACCCTCCTCCCCAAGTTCCATATCCTCCTCACCCAGAATCCCCAGAACGTGGGGGGAGGCTCCGGGCACCCAGCCACTGCACTCCAGAGGATGGCCCAAGCAACAGAAGGCTGTCAGTCAAGCAGTTTTGATTTGTAGTGTGGCTACAATAAGCAATGTGACCTTGTCCTTTCCTCCTCCCCTCCTCCCCTACCCCACCCTACCCCCCTGGGATACCTTATCAGTTATCTCCCTTTGTTTTTAATTAATAAAGAAAGAATGCATGGTTTCAAAACAATAGTGACTTTATTTCCTTTGCCAGCTGTGATCGAAGGGGGGAGGGTGGTTGGCTTACAGGGAGTTAAAATCAACAAAGGGGGCAGGTTTGCATCAAGTTGAAACCCACACAACTGTCACACTGTAGCCTGGCCAGTCATGAACCTAGTTTTCAAAGCCTCTCTGATGCGCAGCCCACCTACCTGTGCTCTTCTAATCGCCCTGGTGTCTGACTGTTCAAAATTGGCAGCCAGGCGATTTGCCTCAACCTCCCACCCCGCCATAAATGTCTCCCCCTTACTCTCACAGATATTATGGAGCACACAGCAAGCAGTAATAACAATGGGGATATTGGTTGCACTGAGGTCTAACCTAGTCAGCAAACAGCGCCAGCGAGCTTTTAAATATCCAAAGACACATTCTACCACCATTCTGCACTTGCTCAGCCTATAGTTGAACTGCTCCTTACTACTGTCCAGCCTGCCTGTGTATGGCTTCATTAGCCATGGGAGCAAGGGGTAGTCTGGGTCTCCAAGGATAACTATTGGCATTTCAACATCCCCAATAGTAATTTTCTGGTCTGGGAAGTAAATCCCTTCTTGCAGCTGCTCAAACATCCCGGAGTTCCTAAAGATGTGAGTGTCATGCACCTTTCCCGGCCATCCCACTCTGATGTCAGTGAAATGTCCCTTGTGATCCACCAGTGCTTGCAGCACTATTGAGAAGTACCCCTTGTGGCTTATCTACTGGTTGGCAAGGTGGTCCGGTGCCAAGATAGGGATATGTGTTCCATCTATCGCCCCACCACAGTTAGAGAAACCCATTGCAGCAAAGCCATCTACTATGACCTGCACATTTCCCAAAGTCACTACCCTTGATAGCAGAATGTCAGTGACTGCATTGGCTACTTGAATCACAGCAGTTCCCACAGTAGATTTGCCCACTCCAAATTGATTCCCGACTGACTGGTAGCAGTCAGGCGTTGTAAGCTTCCACAGTGCTATCGCCACTCGCTTCTCAACTTTAGGGCAGCTCTCATCTTGGTATTCCTGTGCTTCAGGGTGGGGGAAAGCAACTCACAGAGTTCCAGGAAAGTGGCCTTACGCATGCGAAAGTTTTGCAGCCACTGGGAATCATCCCATACCTGCAACACTATGCGGTCCCACCAGTCTGTGCTTGTTTGCCAGGCCCAGAATCGGCGTTCCACTGTATCAACTGGCCCCACTGCCGCCATAATGTCCCAATTGCCACAGCCCGTGCTTTCAGGAAGGTCTGTGTCCATATCCTCATCACAAAAGTCCTCGTGCTGCCGTCTCTTAGCCAGGTTCTGCACATACTGCAGTATAATGCACAAGTGTTTACAATGCTTGCAACAGCAGTGGTGAGCTGAGCGGGCTGCATGCTTGCTGTGCTATGGCGTCTGCACGGGTAACCCAGGCAAAAAGGCGTGAAATGAATGTCTGCAGTTGCTTTCACAGAGAGAGAGGGAGAGAGGGAGGGGAGAGTGACGACATGTACCCAAAACCACCTGCGACAATGTTTTTGCCCCATCAGGCATTGGGAGCTTAACCCATAATTCCAATGGGCAGCGGAGACTGCGGGAACTGTGGGATAGCTTCCCACAGTGCACCGCTCCGTGAGTCAATGCTAGCCATGGTAGTGAGGACGCACTCCAACGACTTAATGTGCTTAGTGGGGACATACACAATCGACTGTATAAAATTGCTTTCTAAAAATCGACTTCTGTAAAATCGACCTAATTTCATAGTGTAGACATACCCTTAGAAAGGAAAAAAAAATCAAATGCACAACTACAAAATGGGACTTAGCCCTGGTCTACACTGGACGGGGGGGATCAATCTAAGTTATGCAACTTCAGCTACGTGAATAACGTAGCTGAAGTCGACGTACTTAGACTTACTCACTGTGATGTCTTCACTGCGGTGAATCGACTGCTGCTTCTCCCTCGTCGACTCTGCCTGCACCTCTCGTGGCAGTGGAGTACAGGAGTTGACAGGAGAGTGCTTGGAGAGCGCAACCCCTGCTGGATCGATCGCTGCCCGGCGATCCGGTGGGTAGTATAGACATACCCTAACTTGCTCAGTGGTAGTATTGCTGAAAAGGATTTGGGGGTTATAATGGATCAAAAAAATGAATGAGAGTCAACAATGCGATGCAGTTGCTAAAAAGGCTAATATCATTCTGGGGTGTATTAATGGGAAGGTCATATGGAAGGCCTGGTAAATAATTGTCCCACTCTTGCTGGCAGTGGTGAAGCTTCAGCTGGAGTACTGTGTCTAATTCCAGGTGCCACGCTTTAGGAAAGATGTGGATAAATTGGAGAGAGTCCAGGGGAGAGCAATAAGAACACACAAGGTTTATAAATCCTGAACTATGAGGTTTAAAAAATACCTGTGCATGTTTAGTCTTCAGAAGAGAAGAACGGTGGGGAGGGATCTGATACCACTCTTCAAATATATTAAGGGCTCTTTGAAAGAGGACTGTGACCACAAGTAGTAATGGGCTTGATCTGCAACATGGGAGATTTAGATTAGATATTAGGAAAAACTTTCTAACTATAAGGATAGTTAAACTCTGGAATTTGCTTCCAAATGAGGTTGTGGAATCCCTGTTATTGGAGGTTTTTAAAAAACAGGTTGGACAAACACCTGTGCATGATGGTCTAGATCAGTGGTCTCCAAAGTAGGGTGCACACCCCAGGGAGTGCGCAAGACGATCCTTGGGGGTGCGCGGCAGGAGGAGCTCTTTTTTTTTTTTGCTTTGTCAGGCGGGAGTCCGAGTGGCACTTTTTTTTTTTTTTTTTTTTTTCGGCGCGACAGGGGGTGCGTGCTCAAAATGTTTTTACTGATAGGGGCGCGTGATCAAAAAAATTTGGAGACCACGGGTCTAGATATACTTAGTCCTGCCTCAACACACGGGGCTGGATTAGATGACCTCTCAAGTTCCCTTCCAGCCCTACATTTGTATGATTTTTTGAATATATCTGGGCTTGACTTTAGAAATACATCTTTACACGCTGTCTGCATTGGTGTATTCTTTTTTCACCATATGATAATCAATAAGTAATTTCTCTTTCTACTTTGAAGGAAAGCAATGTAACTTAGAAAGTATTGGCATTAGCTCAGGTTGCTTACATTTAAAACTATATATAATCAGTGCCAAGAAGAAATATAGTAAAATATTAGTTGTATTTGGTTCATTACACTGTAGTTTATTAACACTAGATTTAATTAAGTTTAGTGACAATGCTATTTGTCTCCTGCAACAGCTGAGTAGAAAAGTAGGGCAACTTCCAGCAATATTTGTATTTAATCTCTTTAGGGAAGAGAGAGATATATATTGTGCTTTCCAATAGCGTACATAAGGGAAAGAGCTTCTGGGAAATGCTATTTAATGTTGGGTTGAAAAGACAGACAATATGAGTTTCTTAAAATATATAAAGACAGAGATACCAAACCTGTAAACACTTATGTAGAAGCCTGGGAAACAATCAGGAAGAATTGGAAGTCCTGTCACAGTCAAAGAACTATGATGTGATTGGAATAACAGAGACTTGGTGGGGTAGCTCACATGTCACGGATGGGTATAAACACTGGAGCACTTTCATGGATGGGCATAAACTGTTCAGGAAGGATAGGCAGGCGAGGAAAGATGGAGGAGTTGCATTGTATGTAAGAGAGTGGTATGATTGCTCAGAGTTCCAGTATAGAACTGGAGAAAAGCCTATTGAGAGTCTTTGGGTTAAGTTTAGAAGTGAGAGCAACAAGGGTAATGTCGTGGTGGGCATGTGCTCTAGACCACCAGACCAGGAGGATGAGGGAGACGAGGCTTTATTCGGACAATTAACTGAAGTTTCCAGAACACAGGCCCCGGTTCTAATGGGGAATTTCAATCACCCTGACAACTGCTAGGAGAGCAATACAGCAGTGCACAGACAATCCAGGAAGTTTTTGGAGAGTGTTGGGGACAATTTCCTGGTGCAACTACTGGAGGAACCAACCAGGGGCCATTCTCCTCTTGACCTGCTGCGTACAAACAGGGAAGAATTGGTAGGGGAAGTAGAAGTGGGTGGCAACCTGGGCAGCAGTGACCATAGGATCATAGAATCATAGAAGATTAGGGTTGGAAGGGACCTCAGGAGGTCATCTAGTCCAACCCCCTGCTCAAAGCAGGACCTAATCCCAACTAAATCATCCCAGCCAGGGCTTTGTCAAGCCTGACCTTAAAAACCTCTAAGGAAGGAGGTCAAGAGATGGTCAAGTTCAGGATCCTGACAAAAGGAAGAAAGGAGAGCAGCAGAATACAGACTCTGGACTTCAGAAAAGCAGACTTTTATTCCCTTAGGGAACTGATGGGCAGGATCCCCTGGGAGGCTAATATGAGGGGAAAAGAAGTCCAGGAAAGCAGGAACAAACCATCCCGATGTGCAGAAAGAATAGCAAATATGGCAGACGACCAGCTTGGTTTAACAGTGAAATCTTTGGTGAGCTTAAACACAAAAAGGAAGCTTACAAGAAGTGGAAACTTGGACAGATGACTGGGGAGGAGTATAAAAATATTGCGCCAGCATGCAGGCGTGTAATCAGTAAGGCCAAAACACAACTGGAATTGTAGCTAGCAAGGGATGTGAAGGGTAACAAAAAGGGTTTCTACGGGTATGTTAGCAACAAGTAAAAAGTCAGGGTAAGTGTGGGACCCTTAATGAATGGGGGAGGCAACCTAGTGACAGATGATGTGGAAAAAGTCGAAGTACTCAATGCTTTTTTTGCCTCTGTCTTCACAGACAAGGTCAGCTCCCACACTGCTGTCCTGGGCAACACAGTATGGGGAGGAGGTGAGCAGCCCTCAGTGGTGAAAAAACAGGTTAAGGACTATTTAGAAAAGCTGGACATGCCCAAGTCCATGGGTCCAGATCTAATGCATACGAGGGTGCTGAGGGAATTGGCTGATGTGATTGCAGAGCCATTGGCCATCGTCATTGAAAACTTGTGGCGATCGGGGGAGGTCCCAGGTGATTGGAAAAAGGCAAATGTAGTGCCCATCTTTAAAAAAGGGAAGAAGGAGAACCCGGGGAACTACACCGGTCAGCCTCACCTCAGTCCCTGAACTAGATGACCTGCTAATATTCTATGATATTTTCAGAGAACTATCCACAATGAGTCCAAGATCTCTTTCTTGAGTGGTAATAGCTAATTTAGACCCCATCATTTTATATTTATCATTGGGATTATGTTTTCCAACGTGCATTACTTTGCATTTATCAACATTGAATTTCATCTGCCATTTTGTAACCAGTCACCCAGTTTTGTGAGATCCCTTTGTAGTTCTTCACAGTCTGCTTTGGACTTAACTATCTTGAGTAGTTTTGTATCATCTGCTAATATTGCCACCTCACTGTTTACCCCTTTTCTCAAGATCATTTTTGAATATGTTGAATAGTACTGGTCCCAGTACAGACCCCTGGGGGATACCACTATTGACCTCTCTCCATTCTGAAAACTAACCATTTATTCCTACCCTTTGTGTCCTATCTTTTAACCAGTTACTGATTCCATGAGAGGGCCTTCCCTCTTATCCCATGACAGCTTACATTGCTTAAGAGCCTTTGGTGTCAAAAACTTGTCAAAAACTTTCTGAAAATCTATGTACACTATATCCACTGGATCCCCCTTGTCCACATGCTTGTGGACCCCCTCGAAGAATTCTAGTAAATTGGTGAGGGATGATTTCCCTTTACAAAAAACATGTTGACACTTCCCCAACAAATCATGTTCATCTATGTGTCTGATAATTCTGTTCTTTACTATAGTTTCAACTGGTTTGCCTGGTAGGTTTACTGGTCTGTAATTGCTGGGATCGCCTCTGGATCCTTTTTTAAAAATTGGTATCACATTAGATATTCTCCAGTCATCTGGTACAGAAGCTGATATAAATGATAAATTACATACCACAGTTAGTAGTTGTGCAACTTCACATTTGAGTTCCTTCAGAACTCTTGGGTGAATGCCATCTGGTCTTGGTGACTTATTACTGTTTAGTTTATCAATTTATTCCAAAACCTCCTCTACTGACACCTCAGTCTGGGACAGTTCCTCAGATTGTCACCTAAAAAGAATGGCTCAAGTTTGGGTATCTCCCTCACATCCTCAGCCATGAAGACCGATGGCAAGAATTCATTTAGTTTCTCTGCAATGGCCTTATCATCCTTGAGTGCTCCTTTAGCATTTCGATTGTCCAGTGGCCCCACTGGTTATTTAGCAGGCTTCCTGCTTCTGATGTACTTAAAAAAATGTTGCTATTACTTTTTGAGTCTTTGGCTAGCTGTTCTTCAAATTCATTTTTAGCCTTCCTAATTATATTTTTGCACGTCATTTACCTCAGTTTATGCTCCTTTCTATTTTCCTCACTAGGATTTAACTTCCACTTTTTAAAGGATGCCTTTTTGCCTCTCACTGCTTCTTTTACTTTAGTGTTTAGCCACAGTGGCACTTTTTTGGTCCTCTTACTACGTTTTTTAATTTGGGGTATATATTTAAATTTGAGCCTCTATTATGATGTCTTAAAAAAGTTTCCATACAGCTTGCAGGGATTTCACTTTTGGCACTATCCCTTTTAATTTCTTTTTAATTAACTTCTCATTCTCTTATGTTATTGTCACTATTACCAAGCGGTTCAGCTATATTCACCTCTTTGACTAGATCCTGTGATCCATTTAGGACTAAATCAAGAATTGCCTCTCCTCTTGTGGGTTCCAGGACTTGACATTTAGAGTGTCAAGAAACTTTATCTCTGCATCCCGTCCTGAGGTGACATGTACCCATTCAATATGGGGATAGTTGAAATCCCCTATTATTATTGAGTTTTTTATTTTTATAGCCTCTCTAATCTTCTTGAGCATTTCACTGTCACTATCACCATTGTGGTCAGATGGTCAGTAGTATATCCCTACTGCTATGTTCTTATTATTCAAGAATGGAATCAATATCCTTAGAGATTCTAGGGTACAGTTTGGTTCATTTAAGATTTTTTCTTCATTTGACTCTACACTTTCTTTCACATACAATGCCACTCCCCCACCAGCACAACCTATTCTGTCCTTCCAATATATTTTGTACCCTGGTATTACTGTGTCCCATTGATTATCCTCATTCCACCAAGTTTCTGTGATGCCTATTTTATCAATATCCTCATTTAATATGAGGCACTCTATTTCATCCTTCTTATTATTTAGACTTCTAGCATTGGTATATAAGCACTTAAAAATTGTCACTTTTCAGCTATCTGCCATTATGTGATGTAATTCTATAGGAAGCTTTTTCACGGCTACCACTCTGAAACTTTCATTTGACTGTTTCTCGTCAGATCCTACCTGTATTTTATCTTATATCCTCTCCTCCTTACTAGGACTTAGAGAATCTCCATTAATAGATCCTCTCCTAAGGGATGTCTCTGTCTGAACCACATGCTCCTCCGCACTTGTTGGCTTTCCCCCAGCTCTTAGTTTAAAAACTGATCTACGACCTTTTTAATTTAAGTGCCAGCAATCTGGTTCCATTTTGGTTTAGATGGAACCCTTCTTTCCTGTATGGGCTCCCCATTTCCCAAAAGGTTTCCTAGTTCCTAATAAATCTAAACCCCTCCTCCCTACACCATCATCTTGTTCACGCATTGAGACTCTGCAGTTCTGCCTGTCTAACTGTCCCTGTGCATGGAACTGGAAGCATTTCAGAGAATGCTACCATGTTGTATGTCTTCATTGTTCTCAGAGTAAGGTATGATAGTGAATTGTATTTCAGCACTGATGACTCTTCTAGTAACTCAAGGCCAAATCCTAAAGTCCTTTATTAATATTTTTTAAATCAGTGGGTATTTTGTTTGAATAAAATTATCAAAGCCTCTAGGTGTTTCTCCTCAGTTGGCTATAGAGGTGACTACAGGAACAGGTGACTCTGCCACAGACTTCCTGTATGACCTTTGGCAACTTACTTATTCTCTCCAGGAAATGGGGAGAATAGCACTTTCCTAAACTCCCGGGGGTGTTGTGAGGATAAATTAATTAATGTCTGTGCAGCACTCAGATGCGATTGTAGGGGTGGCCACATAGGTGGCTAGCTAGCTAGTTCTTCCAAGTGTGATTTATGTGTCTTGACAGCTCTTGCTAAGCAGCTTGGAAAAGTTCAGTAGAATATTCCTGCCACATTCCATTCTCCACAACATTGCTGTGACATGTGGAATACTTTACCTGGTAATGCTGAAGCCACGATACATTTAGCAGCGGGAGGAAGGGTAAGGAGGGGGCTGGATATCTGGGCAGAATGTGAAAGTAGCCTGATCCCAGAGTGGTGACATAGAGGCTCATAAGGAGAAATACAGAGGCACACTCCTAAATCAATAACTTATCAATGGAATAAGCACCATGCAACTGTTTATGATGCAAAATAAGGATGAAAGGGGAACAGCAAAACAATCAATGGGGGGAACAAAAATCAACAAAAGTGACTCAGATTGGGAAACAACATAGCAAGGGTGGGGAGTAGGGAGTGTAGGGCAGGAATAGTAATTCATGATGGGGAGAACAACATTAAACTGAACATCTAAGGGAGAGAGGGTGGGAAGTCACTTTCATTTTTACTTGGTCAGTTGCAATTGTTTCTGTGATTGGCCGAGAAGGACCCTGTCACTGCCAAATCTCATGAAGTGGATCACACTCTGTGTGACTGCTGTGTCTGGAGGGGGAAGGAGGGAGACAGGTAGATTCTGGCCACATGTAGAAAGCAAAGGAGCCCTGAGAATTCAGTTCCATACACTGAGCATCTCTTAGACAGACAACCTGGCCTCTGCCATTTGCTTTAGTTGTGCTCTCCTCAGGCAGTTGGGGTAGGTTGTGTTGGTGAGGGGATTGTTTAGGGCCACTTCAATTAGCTGCAAGACTTCACCCCTGGCATTCACACTCCTCCACACCCAACATTCAGTTTTTACACAGATCCATTAAGGAGAACACTATGATATGCCATCCTGTTGCACAGTCCTATTAAACCATGCTGTACATCATTTCTGGGGGATGCAGCGTGCCGCTGTGAGCTATAAAACATTTGTTTAGCAAACAGAAAAATGTCTAACACTAGAACTTCTTTGTAGGCCTGAGGAGTAGGTGGCTTCATTTAGGAAATAAATACCAGTGAGGATTATGTTTTAAACTGTTCATAAAATAAGATCAGTAGAACAAAATTATTGGAACAGTTTAAGTAGCCAATAATCATTAGCGGGCTTGTGGGAGTGTTTACATTGAACTGACTCTAATACAAATGCTAGTAAATGTCAGAGGCTTGTGTTCTGGTGTACTCATTCAGGACACAACCAATTTATGGGTTGTAGTAGAGATCAATGAATTACAGACATAAATAGGTTGACATTTATGCCAAGCTCAGATTGCTGTTCAAATGCCCAGGTGAGTTTGCACAAATGACGGTGATATTGTGCATAATGGAAAGTGAATTGCTGCACTGAACAAAGCTGGAGCTAATAAAGAAAATTACACCAAACTTGAGGTGCCACATTGGAGCCATGACTTGCTGTAGGTGTGTAGGAGTGAGTGGCCCTCCCTCGCTGTCAATCTCCGAGGGAGGCCATGCCTCTTTGCTGTCACACCCCTAACACAAGGGGAAGTTAGCAGTTTGGGGGATCAATTCCTCCAGCGTGGTAGAGCAGTGCGTGGTTCAGGGGCCCAAGCCCTCAGGCAGGGTAGGGCACCAAACAGTCTAAATCTCACCCTCAGGCAGGGTAGAGCCAGGTGTAATCTGGGAAGCCAGGCCTTCAGACAGGGTGGGCTATCAAGCACCATCTAGGGCCCCAACCTTCAGGCAGGGTAGAGCCTGGGGGACTTATCGTTGTAACAAATTATGACACCCCCTGTGGCAATCTGACACCTTTACTCATATAAGTAGTCTTATTGGAGCAAATAGGTCTACTTGCGTGAGTAAGGATATTCACATAGATGAGGATTTGTAAGACCAGGCCTTTTAACTTCAGTGGAAACATGGACATAACTGCACGGTGTGGCAACGCACACTAGAGGTATTTGAATTCAAATGAGCACCAAGATGTTGCACAGTAACTGGCTTGTGTAGACCTTGCTGGTGTGCACAAAACGTTCCCTAGTGCATGTTACCTACGTTAACTAGTTAACAGTTAGTGCACATAAGACTTCATACACCCCAGTGCACTTTGCTGTACCATGTAGATAAGCCCTAACTGTATATGCCAACCAGTTCTGGACTTGAAAGGATTGCATTTAGGACGAAAGAATCCCATGCACTGCTATAGACTAGGGACCGAATGGCTGGGCAGCAGTTCTGCAGAAAAGGACCTAGGGGTTACGGTGGACGAAAAGCTGAATATGAGTCAACAGTGTGCCCTTGTTGCCAAGAAGGCTAATGGCATTTTGGGTTGTATAAGTAGGGGCATTTCCAGCAGATCGAGGGATGTGATCATTCCCCTCTACTCAGCACTGGTGAGGCCTCATTTGGAGTACTGTGTCCAGTTTTGGGCCCCACACTACAAGAAGGATGTGGATAAATTGGAGAGAGTCCAGCGGAGGGCAACAAAAATGATTAGGGGGCTGGAGCACATGACTTACGAGGAGAGGCTGAGGGAACTGGGATTGTTTAGTCTGCAGAAGAGAAGAATGAGGGGCGATTTGATAGCTGCTTTCAACTACCTGAAAGGGGGTTCCAAAGAGGATGGATCTAGACTGTTCTCAGTGATAGAAGATGACAGAACAAGGAGTAATGGTCTCAAGTTGCAGAGGGGGAGGTTTAGGTTGGACATTAGGAAAAACTTTTTCACTAGTAGGGTGGTGAAGAACTGGAATGGGTTACCTAGGGAGGTAGTGGAATCTCCTTCCTTAGAGGTTTTTAAGGTCAGGCTTGACAAAGCCCTGGCTGGGCTGATTTAGTTGGGTTTGGTCCTGCTTTGAGCAGGGGGTTGGACTAGATGACCTCCTGAGGTCCCTTCCAACCCTGAGATTCTATGATTCTATNTGAACCACTTAAAGGAGGGGAAAGTGATCAGGAACAGTCAGCATGGATTCACCAAGGGCAAGTCATGCCTGACTAACCTAATTGCCTTCTATGATAAGATAACCGGCTCTGTGGATGAGGGGAAAGCAGTGGATGTGCTATTTCTGGACTTTAGCAAAGCTTTTGATACAGTCTCCCACAGTATTCTTGCCAGCAAGTTAAAGAAGTATGGGCTGGATGAATGGACGGTAAGGTGGATAGAAAACTGGCTAGATGGTCGGGCTCAACGGGTAGTGATCAATGGTTCCTTGTCTAGTTGGCAGCCGGTATCAAGTGGAGTGCCCCAAGGGTCGGTGCTGGGGCCGGTTTTATTCAATATCTTCATTAACGATCTGGAAGATGGTGTGGACTGCACCCTTAGCAAGTTTGCAGATGACACTAAACTGGGAGGAGTGGTTGATACGCTGGAGGGTAGGGATAGGATACAGAGGGACCTAGACAAATTAGAGGATTGGGCCAAAAGAAATATGATGAGGTTCAACAAGGACAAGTGCAGAGTCCTGCATTTAGGACGAAAGAATCCCATGCACTGCTATAGACTAGGGACCGAATGGCTGGGCAGCAGTTCTGCAGAAAAGGACCTAGGGGTTACGGTGGACGAAAAGCTGAATATGAGTCAACAGTGTGCCCTTGTTGCCAAGAAGGCTAATGGCATTTTGGGTTGTATAAGTAGGGGCATTTCCAGCAGATCGAGGGATGTGATCATTCCCCTCTACTCAGCACTGGTGAGGCCTCATTTGGAGTACTGTGTCCAGTTTTGGGCCCCACACTACAAGAAGGATGTGGATAAATTGGAGAGAGTCCAGCGGAGGGCAACAAAAATGATTAGGGGGCTGGAGCACATGACTTACGAGGAGAGGCTGAGGGAACTGGGATTGTTTAGTCTGCAGAAGAGAAGAATGAGGGGCGATTTGATAGCTGCTTTCAACTACCTGAAAGGGGGTTCCAAAGAGGATGGATCTAGACTGTTCTCAGTGATAGAAGATGACAGAACAAGGAGTAATGGTCTCAAGTTGCAGAGGGGGAGGTTTAGGTTGGACATTAGGAAAAACTTTTTCACTAGTAGGGTGGTGAAGAACTGGAATGGGTTACCTAGGGAGGTAGTGGAATCTCCTTCCTTAGAGGTTTTTAAGGTCAGGCTTGACAAAGCCCTGGCTGGGCTGATTTAGTTGGGTTTGGTCCTGCTTTGAGCAGGGGGTTGGACTAGATGACCTCCTGAGGTCCCTTCCAACCCTGAGATTCTATGATTCTATGATTCTATGATTCTAATGTCTGATATGAATATAATGAGGAGTCCGGTGGCACCTTAAAGACTAACAGATTTATTTGGGCATAAGCTTTCATGGCTAAAAAGCTCACTTCTTCCATGCATCTGAAGAAGTGGGCTTTTTAGCCACGAAAGCTTATGCCCAAATAAATCTGTTAGTCTTTAAGGTGCCACCGGACTCCTTGTTGTTTTTGTGGATACAGACTAACAAGGCTACCCCCTGATACTTGATATGAATATGTACTGCACAGCATTGCCAAAATCTGGGCACACATTTATATGTACAGTTATTTTACTTCCAGTACTCACCTTGAAAATCTTGCCTTTGATAATATTACCACTGTGTCTGCAACAGTGTAAATAATATATATATAGTAAATAATATACAGAATACCTTGGGGATTCTGCAAATATTGAGATAATGCTCTTCAGTTATCTAAGGGAAATGAAAACTCTTTAAGGGTAACAGCTGCATTAACACTCTTTAGGCCAATAAGCCTTCTCCCAAACCCATCATCTGCAGAAGAGCAGAGAAACTTCACTTGTAACTGTATAAGCTTGTTTACAGACCACTAAAGAATATGCTTGTGTGAATATGCTCTGTATTACTACTCTGACTTTCTGGTGATATAATGCACAGAAAAATTACAGGTGGTTATTTTGAGAGGATTCTATAGTTTTCAAATATGCTCTTTATGAATCCCATTTTTGCCTTAGGTCAGAGCACAAGTGCCAAGGGAAAAGCAAGCTTGTTTTTTTGTCAGCAAAGTCACTAACTACAGCAAACATACAACTTCCAAAGTGGCCAGATTACAACGTGGGCTGGACCCAGGGCTCTCTACAAGATGCTGAATTCCCTGAAGCCAATGGAAGAGGAGCCAAGTGCCCTCAGCCCCGAATCAGTAAACAAAATCAAAACTTACATCTTTGGGTGCGGTACCAATTAGATCCTCTTCCATGGAGTCTTCCATGGTGGAGTCTGGCAGAAGATTCTTATTCTCTATTTTTAACAGGTTTAGAGAGGCACCTGTCTCCCAAAAGGTATGATCAAAGTCCTGAAATACTACTATCCCCCAACCCCCTTTCCCTCTCTGAAAACAGTACTGAGTGGAGCTGGATGAAATTTTTTCATCAAAACTTTATGTTTGGTGAAAAACCGAAGATTCAGTGACATCAAAATGTTTTGTGAATTCATAGAGAGACAAGATGGGTGAGGTAATATCTTTTATTGGACGAACTTCTGGTTTTTTGACCAAAACAATTTGCAAAACTAACATGAATTCACAGTGTTGTAGGCAGTGTTGTTGAAGCACTGCCTACAATGTTGTGAATTCGCCAGTTTTGCCAAATAATTTTGATTAACAAAAATTAAGAGATGCTGATAAAATTGAAACATTTAAAAACTGTCAAAATCAAGAACATTTCATTTTGAAAATGTCAAAATACAATATTTCATTGACCTGAAATGAATCTTTTTTCATTTTTTGATTTGCTGAAAATTAAAAAAAAAGTTTTCAGTTCAACCTGAGAACTATATTTAATTTTTTTTAATTGCCAGTGAATGAAATAATCTATTATTTGCACTGCTCTAATACTGCATTCTTTATGTCTTTTCCCCTAAAAGTCTTGTTTCCACACTACAACACTTTTTCTTCTAGTCTGGTTTGTAGGAGTTACAAAACTTTGGAAAAGATGAAACTGGGGCTTTCGTAGGCAAGGTGCATCCTTTATCATCACACCTGAGAGAAGCACATGAATGGCACTGAAAGCATTTTATCTTTTTCTAATCCTTTTTGCAGGAATACAGGGATGTCTTTATTTTGTGGGGGTCTCAGATCTGCAGACTTCTGACTCTAACCTGGTTTGTCCTGAGTTCTATGTCAGAAAGATACTATTTTTAGTGTTATTATTATTTATTACCATTATTTTAGTGCCTAGGAGCCTAAATCATGGACCAGGACCCCATTGTGGTAGGTGATGTACAAACACAGAGCAAAGAGACAGCCTCTGGCCTTCTTAGTCCTTACATGATTCTCCAGGTTGGAAGCTTTCTTGCAGCACTGGGTTGACATGACTATGCTGTGTTCCAGCTGTCCACAGACTGAAAATTTGCATTGTCACCCTGTTCAGAACCTCAATTCAGTAGCACAAAAACTTTCCCCTGTAGCCTTGATATTGGGAACCTACGTTCTATAGACAAGAGATCAACACAAGTGTTTTACCAGTTTGTTTGTTTGGCACTTTGCCTCCATGAAGCTTCCATCTGTGGTGCCTCATTGGACAAGTACCAGTGAGGGGGAGAAAAATGTTACATTCTAACCAAAACACTGTAAAAGACCAGGCATAAATAAAAAGCCACAGCTGATGCTCTCCAGTTACACATTTGTTTGTGTAATTTAAGGCACGTACATTTGGGTCATTACTGTTTGTGGGGTCTGGTGGTAGCAGTATGACTGTTTTCCTCATAGGAAGGGGTAGATAAGCAACATGTATGGCGTGCTGCCTATTGTTCTCGCCTGTCAGTTGTTGCTTCGCTGCTTTGGCCTCCCACAAGTCAAGTAATAACATTCACAAGACCTCCACCCCACAATCTAAACCACCTGTTGTATATTTCCTGCCAGCTGATGAGATGCTCTGTTGTGTTACAGATCTTGTTGTGTTTGACAAACCACTCGATCCACCAGCACTTTTTTAGGGAGTGGGGCTATTGCCTGGTGTACCTAAGACTATGCATTAGTTGGACAAGTTGCTTTCACCTGCTACGTGTTGTGTTGTGCTACACAACTTCTGCAAAGTTTCAGCCTATTTGAAATCAGTGGAAATCTGTCAATTGACTTCACTGGACTTCGGATCAACCTTTTTAATATGAGTCATTTGTGTCATCCTTGCTTTGGGGTGTAATCCCTTTAATGTCACCATGCCTGTGGTGCTTCATTTTGTTGTCCTCACCCAGCATCAAGGATATCAGTGGGGGGGAGAGGGGGAAGGGAGGGAAATCTTTGGGCCTTGAAAATTCAAGCTATACAGGTTCCACCCATCCCTACTTTGAAGAGACAGTCAAGCCAGATGATAAAGTGTATCACAGGTCCAAGCCTGCCGACAGCAATTCCCGGCCCTAGGGCAGAACAGTCAATGGGCCCCCACGCACGCACAAGCTGTGCCCGCGCAGACGCGGTTTGCCTGACATTTGGGCAGTGCTGCGCTGTGCTGGCTGGTGCCCAGCAAGCTGCCAGCTGTGCTGCTGGGTGAGCTCTTCTGGCAGGGCCAGGGCTTCCATCCTTCCCAGTAGGGTTGCCAACTGTCTAATTGTGCAAACCCAAAGATCCTTGCCCTGCCCCTTCCCTGAGGCCATACCCCTGTCTCGCCCCTTCTCCGAGGTCCCACCCCCTGCTCACTCCATCCTGCCTCTCTCCATCATTCACTCTCCCCCACCCTCACTCACTTTCACCAGGCTGGGGCAGGGGGTTGGGGTGCGGGAGGGGGTGTGGGGTGCGGGCTCTGGGACGGAGTTTGGGTATGGGAGGGGGTGAGGGGTCAGGATCTGGGAGGGAGTTTGGGTGTGGGAGGGGGTGAGGGTCAGGCTCTGGGAGGGATTTTGGGTGTGGGAGGGGGTGAGGGTTGTGGGCTCTGGGAGGGAGTTTGGGTGTGGGGTGCAGGCTCTAGGCTGGGGTAGGGGGTTGGGGTGCAGAAAGAGCTCAGGGGGGTCGGTGCTTACCTCGGGCGGCTCCCGAATTCCAAAAGTGAACAACACACCCCTCTGGCAGCAGCTCCAATGTGTGTGTGTGGGGGGAGGGGGGCAGGAGGTCTTTGTGCGCCGCTGCCCGCAGGCACCGTGTAATATAGGAAACTGTAGGAATGTGCTACTTGTAGAAGTTACTGATGTGTCATGGATTGTAAGAAACTGCTATTGTAAAGAACTGCTATCTGATGTAGCTAATTCCTACAGATAGCAGTTTATCCACTGCACTCTTCTGTTG
This sequence comes from Platysternon megacephalum, assembly GCA_003942145.1. Lineage (NCBI taxonomy): Eukaryota > Metazoa > Chordata > Testudines > Platysternidae > Platysternon > Platysternon megacephalum. The sequence goes on from QXTE01000265.1 coordinate 500,207, forward strand.
TCCCCTGCACTTTTGGCAGGACTAAATATTATCTAGACCATTGCTGACAGGTGTTTGTCTAACCTGCTCTTAAAAATCCCCAATGATGGAGATTCCACAACCTCCCTAGGCAATTTATTCCAGTGCTTAACCACTCTGACAGTTAGGAAGGTTTTCCTAATGTCCAACCTAAACCTCCCTTGCTACAATTTAAGCCCATTGCTTCTTGTCCTATCCTAAGCAGTTAAGAAGAACAATTTTTCTCCCTCCACCTTATAACAACCTTTTATGTACTTGAAAACTGTTATTATGTTTTAATCTTCCCTCATAGGTCATGTTTTATAGACCTTTAATCATTTGTGTTGCTGTTCTCTGGACCTTCTCCAATTTGTCCACATCTTTCCTGAAATGTGACGCCTAGAACTGGACACAATACTCCAGTTGAGGCCTAATCAGCGTGGAGTAAAGCGGAAGAATTACTTCTCGTGTCTTGCTTAAAACACTCTTGCTAATACATCCCAGAATGATGTTCACTTTTTTTGCAACAGTGTTACTCTGTTGACTCATATTTAGCTTGTGGTCCACTATGACCCCCAGATCCCTTTCCGCAGTACTCCTTCCTAGGAAGTCATTTCCTATTTTGCATGTGTGCAACTGACTGTTCCTTCCTAAGTGGAGTACTTTGCATTTGTCCTTATTGAATTTCATCCTATTTACTTCAGATAATTTCTCCAGTTTGTTCAGATCATTTTGAATTTTAATCCTATACTCCAAAGCACTTGCAACCCCTCCCAGCTTGATATTGTCCACAAACTTTATAAGTGTACTCTCCATACCATTATCTAAATCATTGATGAAGATATTGAACAGAACCAGACCCAGAACTGATCCTTGCGGGATGCCACTCTTTATGCCCTTCCAGCACTGATAACTACTCTCTGGGAATGGTTTTCCAACCAGTTTTGCACCCACCTTATTGTAGCTCCATCTAGGAGGGATAGCTCAGTGGTTTGAGCATTGGCCTGCTAAACTTAGGGATGTGAGTTCAATTCTTAAGGGGCCCACTTAGGGATATGGGGCAAAATCAGTACTTGGTCCTGCTAGTGAAGGCAGGGGGCTGGACTTGATAACCTTTCAGGGTCCCTTCCAGTTCTATGAGATAGGTATATCTCTGTATATAGGTTGCATTTCCCTAGTTTGTTTATGAAAAGGTCATGCAAGACAGTATCAAAAACTTTATTAAAGTCAAGATATACCACATCTACCGCTTCCCCCCATCTACAAGATTTGTTACCCTGTCAAAGAAAGCTATTAGGTTGTTTTGACACTATTTATTCTTGACAAATCCATGCTGACTGTTACTTATCACCTTATTTTCTTCTAGATGTTTGCAAACTGATTGCTTAGTTATTTGCTCCATTATATTTCCAGGTACACTAGTTAAGCTGACTGGTCTGTAATTCCCCGGGTTGTCCTTATTTCCCTTTTTATAGAATGGCACTATAATTGCCCTTTTTCAGTCTTCTGGAATCTCTCCCGTATTCTGTAACTTTTCAAAGATAATTGCTAATGGCTCAGATATTGCCTCAGTCAGCTCCTTGAGTATTCTAGGACACATTTCATCAGGCCCTAGTGACTTGAAGACATCTAACTTGTCTTTTTTAACTTTTAGTTATTAGTAAAGTAATTTTTAACTTGTTCTTTTCCTATTTTTTGCCTCTAATCCTTCCTCATTTACACTGACATTCACTATGTTAGACGTCCAATCACCACCAACCTTCCTGGTGAAAACTGAAACAAAAAAGTCACTAAGCAGCTCTGCCATTTCCACATTTTCTGTTATTGTTTTCCCTCCGCCCCTCATTGAGTAATAGGCCTACCCTGTCCTTGGTCTTCCTCTTGCTTCTAATGTATTTGTAGAATGTTTTCTTGTTACCCTTTATGTCTCTAGCTAGTTTGATCTCATTTTGTGCCTTGGCTGTTCTAATTTTGTCCCTTCATACTACTGTTATTTATTTATATTCATCCTTTGTAATTTGACCTTGTTTCCACTTTTTGTAGAACTCTTTTTTGATTTTTAGATCATTGAAGATCTCCTGGTTAAGCCAGGGTGGTCTCCTGCCATACTTCATATCTTTCCTACACAGTGGGATACTTTGCTCTTGCACCCTTAATAATGTCTCTTTGGAAAATTGCCAACTGTCTTCAATTGTTTTTCCTCTTAGACTTGCTTCCCATGGGATCTTACCTACCAACTCCCTGAGTTTGATAAAGTCTGCCTTCTTGAAATCAATTGTCTTTATTGTGCTGTTCTCCCTCCTACCATTCCTTAGATCATGAACTCTACCATTTCATGATCACTTCCACCAAAGCTGCCTTCCACTTTCAAATTCTCAACCAGTTCCTCCCTATTTGTCAAAATCAAATCTAGAACAGCCTCTCCCCTAGTAGCTTTCTCCACCTTGTGAAATAAAAAATTGTCTCCAATACATTCCAAGAACCTGTTGGATAATCTGTGCCCTGCTGTGTTATTTTCCCAACAGATGTCTGAGTAGCTGAAGTCCCCCATCACCACCAAGAACATAAGGTTGTTCTTATTTGCTGACTTGTTCTAATTTGCTGAGAACTGCTATATGATGTAGCTAATGTCAACAGATAGCAGTTTCTTAAAGCATTGGGTGTGTGAAACTGCTCTCTGTAGGAATTTGTTACCTGTAGCTGGAAGAGGTAGTGAATTGTTACCATTAGCAGTTACTGATACATAAGGTTGTTCTTATTTGCTGACTTGTCCTAATTTGCTAAAACTTGACAATAGTGTGGGATGGAAGCATAAAGTGTTCAACTTCCAAACGACCCTGCCTGGATTCATTGTAGTGGGACGTGGGACATGTGGAGGATAATTTAAACTCTTAATTTCCTTAGAGTTTGCCTTCAATATACTTCTATGCTGGTGCGATCGCTGACCATTACAGTTCATCAACTCAGCAGGTAGGCACAGGCAGCAATGCACTTGTCCTGTTGCCTTGACTGAGAAAGGTTTCTGATCAAAGGGAGCATAGATTCCAGCAAGCTCCTGGTATAATATCGCATTGGAGATTAAAGGGCTTGTTCAGAAAGAGATTTTGAAGTCTGTAGGGTAAAGATGAGCCAGATGGGTTTGTCTCCATGCAGGTCTATTTTATTCTCAGGGGGCTGGGTAGAAAGGAGAGAAGTATTTTTCATTTCCTATTTCCCTTACTGAGGGAATGCTCACCTGAAATTTGTCCTGGCAGAAGCAATTCCTATCTATTTATTACAGGGTCAAAATATGGCTGCCATCACACAGAGACATTAGTGGTGGTGGAGGTAAGAAGAGGGCCAAAAAGTCCTTTCCCTCCCTCAAACACACCCATGCATGTGGAAGCCATAATGTTGCTGTTGCCTAAATACCCTGATGGCAAATGGGTAGGGGCAGAAGGCACTGCCAGCTGTACTGAGCACCCCAGAGGAACCATGCACTGTGTGCAGTGTATGCTGCTACACCTATTCTGTACTGGTGAGGGCAACCATTTCTCCACAGTACTCTTGGTGCCCCAGGCTTCCACTAGCACAAACACCCCTCCTACCCCATTGCTCAAGCTTTAGAGCCATAACTGAGCCTGCAGTTGGTAAAGTGCTCATGATCTCTATAAAACATGACATAGGATGATTATAACTGTTGCTACTGAGGATCTCAAACTCAGTCAAATCTTAGTGGGGAGGCAAAGGGTCCTATTGAAAAACTGACATGGTGTTTTCGGTGAGGCTAATAGCTCTTTAGAGGTTCAGGCTTCTACCATGAACAAATGAGCCAGCAAAGCAGCTTAGCAAAATAAACAAACCTACCCTGCTATTTACATTAGGAGGATAATTGATGCTGAATACTGTGCTGACAGAATGTGATATAAACAAGAATTGCACAGAAAAAATATTTTACTGCAGTGTTTTCCACAGAAATTGAAATTAGGGTGTGTGTTCAAAAATACAGGGGAGGGGTGAGGATCAATGAGGAGTGAGACTGTTAGGGCAAAGGTGTATGGTACCATAATAAAAACTGAAAAATGTTAGATTTAACTCATGTTTTTAAATCATCACACCAATTAAAGTTGGCTATACAAGCCTACTATGAAGCACTATATCTACATCCTTCTTGGTTTCTTGTTGTACTTTTGCAAAACTCTGCTAATGAACTTCTTGAATGCAGTGCATTCATTTTTGGTGGCTTCTCATGTGTCAGGTACTTCCAAACCTTCATGATATGCTCATGATCAGGCAGAAGGTGACTTCTTTCAGAACACAAAATTCTATTCAATGAGGAAAAAGAATGCTCAACTGTAGCTGTTGTGACTGGGAGTAGAAAGGGATGAATTCCTACTTCTTTCGTCCCAGGAAACATAGCACAAAATTGGGTTGAACCATTAGTGATGATAAAGAAGAAGTTGAAAACAAATCTACATTTGTTCATCATATGATATTCCACTCTGTGTTCATATTGTTTATTCTGTCCTGATCACATGGCAGCCCCATTGCCAGTAGTGCCTCACTCTACTCAATTGTCAGTGTTTTATAAGACAGGCATCTGTAAAAGCTACATAGAAGTTGATGGGATCCAAAAGTTGTTGTTGTAGAGATGTAAGAATCAAGTCAGTGTACTTTACTTTTTCAGTTAACTTCTGAACTAAAGTCTTTGCTTCTTCCAGTGTGTTTTCAATGGATAGCTCTCTGATTGATCCAAGTGTAGCTTCCATTGCTGGACAGAGATCTGCAGCTTGTATTAGTGATAGTTGGAGTAGATGGCCTCTGCAATGTGTATTTGTTAGGATATAGATATTCAGGCCTGTTTGCAAAGGCCTATACTTTAAGAATTTAGGTGTATTTTTATTACTTAGCTAGTCATAGAGGTACAGGTCTGTCTCATCTTACGCTGGGGTTACGTTCTGCGGGCAGCGCGTAAAGCGCAAACCGCGTATAGTCAAAATTACATTGAGTGTAATGGCGGGCAGAATCTCCTGCACTACAGAAACAGTATTTAAATTGTTATTTTTCTCTTTTTTTTGTTTTTTTTTCTTGTTTTTGCTGACCGTGTAAAGCTGAAATCACACATGTTAAATGCGCCTAAGATGCGACAGACTTGTATAAAAGAAAGAATCAAAATTACTGTCTGCCGGTATAAGGGCCTTCTTTTACTGTGACAGTCTAAGGCCCTGTTCTTAGGCTAATGCCTTTAGCTAAGCAACAGAGGCAGCCATAAGCTGGGAAGTGAACGGTCACATCCTTACATTCCAAACTAGTCACATTGAAATAAGGCAATTTGGGGCTGTTAGAGAGGTGATTCGATCTATCACCTCCAGAGAAAGGGAAAAGCCTAAAAGATTTAAAGAAAATTTAGTTTGGTAGCATCCTGTCTGGCAAGAACTCACTTATCAATAGCTGGGGTGTAAAATCCTCATTTCTGTATTGTTTTTACTTCCCTATTGTTTGTCTGTATAATCTCTGTCTGGTTCAGTGATTGTTTCTGTCTGCTGTATAATTAATTTTGTTGGGTGTAAACCAATTAAGGTGGTGGGATATAATTGGTTAAATAATCATGTTACAATATGTTAGAATTGGTTAGTTAAATTTCAGTAAAACGATTGGTTAAGGTATAGCTAAGCAGAACTCAAGTTTTACTATATAGTCTGCAGTCAATCAGGAAGTCGGGGGGAGGGGGGGAGGGAATGGGAACAGGGAATGGGGGTGGGGGAATTGAAATGTAACAATTATGTAACAATTAATTATAATGTAATAAAAATGTTTAGAAACTCCCAACACCAGGCAAAATTGATCACTTGGGCAACATAGCTCTGTCTGCTGCATACCTAGGCAGAGTAGGTGAGTTCATGGAAATGCAGCCTGGTCCTGAAGCCTTCCCCCCACCCCTGGCTCATCATTAGCTGTAGGAGGAGAGCTCATTCAGACCTTGCTTACAAATCATAATTTTAAATTATAAGGTGAAAAACATTGCTGAAATGATGTGCATCAACATTGTCAGGGAAAAAAAACAGTTGTGTGAGGAAGCTAGTCTTTGTTCATACTTTTCAAACCTATTATACTTTTTCAGGTACAAGTATTTTATCATACATTGTATATACTTTTAAAGTCTGTATTAATGTTTCAATTTCAATTCAAATTTCCAACCAATGACTAATTTGGCAACACTGCATGTAACTAGATGACCACTGGGAAGTGTTGGGGAAATTCAGGGGGGAGGTGTACAGCCCTCTGGGAGGGTGTAGGGAAGGCCCGGTTTCACTTAATTAAGTCTCCTGCTGCAGCACCTCAGAAGGTTACATCAGACAGAGAGGAGCTGAAGTGACTAGGCATTTGGATGCCTGTGCCTTTAAGAAAAGACATTGGAACGCCTGTGCCTTCAAGAACCCAGCCTTGGGAAGCCCATGCTATCTGTGGGAGGGGCAATAAAAAAACTCCTCTGCTCCCCCCCATGCTATTTTTTGCCAAACACTGGTGTCTCAGTACACTGAGGTAACTGCTACCCTCTCTGCCCTTGCCTGTGCCGGGGTTTTGCCCACTGTTACCCTCTTGCAGCGCCACACCCCTGGGCTTAACCCTGGCTCCTTCCACCCCCGTTCCTGATTTTGCCTTCAGCCCCTATCTTAATCCTGTCTCCAGCCTGCTTGACCTCCCCCCCCAACCAGTCAATTTCTATCCCCTGCTCAGACCCTGGCCACCCCCTCCTCTGATTTGCCCCCTTTGCCCCTTTTTAACCTCTGTAAAAAGCAGTCAGCAGAATATTAGGCTAATAAGGGCAGGGTGAAGGGCAATGTCTTCAGCAGATGTTACTGAGCATGCTCAATTCATGTGAGCAATGGACTTTAAGACTGATAAAATTTAGTGAATTCCTGAAATGAGGGGAAGTTAAACTCCCCTCTCCTTCAAGTTGTTAGGATTAATCAAAACAATATGGATTTTTCTAATGTGAAGAAATGTATAAACCCAATGTGTAGTTCATACTAGGGTCGTGGAAGAAATACTTGGATATTAGGAAACACTATTTCACTAGGAGGGTGGTGAAGCACTGGAATGGGTTACCTAGGGAGGTGGTGGAATCTCCATCCTTAGAGGTTTTTAAGGCCCGGCTTGACAAAGTCCTGGCTGGGATTATTTAGTTGGTGTTGCTCCTGCTTTGAACAGAGGATTGGACTAGATGACCTGCTGAGGTCTCTTCGAATCCTTATCTTCTATGATTCTATGAAACGTATGTGAAGTTACCATAATCCTTATGACAACTGCCTAGACCAAGAGCACTAATTAATTCACAAAACAACTTCCAACACATTCCTAATGACTTGCCAGTATGTCTAAACCCTGGGCTGTAGGTATAACCCACACACCGTCTGGGTGTGGTGTTCTGTCCCAGCTAGTGGCACTGAGACCACTTAAAGAGATAAAATGAGTCTGCTCTATAGCCTTAGCTAACAGCCAGTTGGCTTTTATGCTCCAGAGGCCCCAGGTTCAATCCCACCTGCTAATGACCGGGGTCTGTCAGCGTTACATAGGTACCCTTTCTAGAGATGACAGACTAGGCCATTCACATGCAGCCTTTGATGATTTTATGGATTTTGCTGAAAAGGTTGCCAGGCTGTACCAAATATGGTAGTGTGGAACTTGTGACTCATGGGCCTAATTTTCAAAACCCTTAATCATGGGTGCAGTCTCATGGATTTAAATGGGACTCTTAAAAGTGAGTAGGGACCAGTCATAGGTTAGACCAGGGGTAGGCAACCTATGGCACACGTGCCGAAGGTGGCACACGAGCTGATTTTCAATGGCACTCACACTGACCGGTCCGGGGGGCTCTGCGTTTTAATTTAATTTACTTATTTACTTTACATACAACAATAGTTTAGTTATATATTATAGACTTATAGAAAGAGACCTTCTAAAAACATTCAAATGTATTACTGGAACACAAAACCTTAAATTAGAGTGAATAAATGAAGACTTGGCACACCACTTCTGAAAGGTTGCCGACCCCTGGGTTAGACAGTGCCTTATAAGGAGAGACCTGCTTTGGGGATGGTGCAGAGCCACTCTGCGCTCTCCTTCATGCACTAGCATTCTCTGGAAGGCATTCTGCTTCTCTGAGACAGAAGATAACCAGTTCATAGAATCATAGAATCTCAGGGTTGGAAGGGACCTCAGGAGGTCATCTAGTCCAACCCCCTGCTCAAAGCAGGACCAAACCCAACTAAATCAGCCCAGCCAGGGCTTTGTCAAGCCTGACCTTAAAAACCTCTAAGGAAGGAGATTCCACTACCTCCCTAGGTAACCCATTCCAGTTCTTCACCACCCTACTAGTGAAAAAGTTTTTCCTAATGTCCAACCTAAACCTCCCCCTCTGCAACTTGAGACCATTACTCCTTGTTCTGTCATCTTCTATCACTGAGAACAGTCTAGATCCATCCTCTTTGGAACCCCCTTTCAGGTAGTTGAAAGCAGCTATCAAATCGCCCCTCATTCTTCTCTTCTGCAGACTAAACAATCCCAGTTCCCTCAGCCTCTCCTCGTAAGTCATGTGCTCCAGCCCCCTAATCATTTTTGTTGCCCTCCGCTGGACTCTCTCCAATTTATCCACATCCTTCTTGTAGTGTGGGGCCCAAAACTGGACACAGTACTCCAAATGAGGCCTCACCAGTGCTGAGTAGAGGGGAATGATCACATCCCTCGATCTGCTGGAAATGCCCCTACTTATACAACCCAAAATGCCATTAGCCTTCTTGGCAACAAGGGCACACTGTTGACTCATATTCAGCTTTTCGTCCACCGTAACCCCTAGGTCCTTTTCTGCAGAACTGCTGCCCAGCCATTCGGTCCCTAGTCTATAGCAGTGCATGGGATTCTTTCGTCCTAAATGCAGGACTCTGCACTTGTCCTTGTTGAACCTCATCATATTTCTTTTGGCCCAATCCTCTAATTTGTCTAGGTCCCTCTGTATCCTATCCCTACCCTCCAGCGTATCAACCACTCCTCCCAGTTTAGTGTCATCTGCAAACTTGCTAAGGGTGCAGTCCACACCATCTTCCAGATCGTTAATGAAGATATTGAATAAAACCGGCCCCAGCACCGACCCTTGGGGCACTCCACTTGATACCGGCTGCCAACTAGACAAGGAACCATTGATCACTACCCGTTGAGCCCGACCATCTAGCCAGTTTTCTATCCACCTTACCGTCCATTCATCCAGCCCATACTTCTTTAACTTGCTGGCAAGAATACTGTGGGAGACTGTATCAAAAGCTTTGCTAAAGTCCAGAAATAGCACATCCACTGCTTTCCCCTCATCCACAGAGCCGGTTATCTTATCATAGAAGGCAATTAGGTTAGTCAGGCATGACTTGCCCTTGGTGAATCCATGCTGACTGTTCCTGATCACTTTCCCCTCCTTTAAGTGGTTCAGGATTGATTCCTTGAGGACCTGTTCCATGATTTTTCCAGGGACTGAGGTGAGACTAACTGGCCTGTAGTTCCCTGGATCTTCCTTCTTCCAGGTGAGCTATTATACCCCATTATGAGGTGCAGAATACCCCTCAACTGATGGCCAGACAAATCTGCTGGCTGTTGGAGCCATGGCTCTGCCTACTCTGTCACTCCTCACCACCTTTGGGGTACCATGCCCCCCAGGAGGAGTAACTACCATGCAGCTGAGCATCTATAAAAGATTAAAAAGCAAAAGCCTGACTGAACTATCAAGTTTTAAGTGAATAGACTTGATTTTTAGTTCTGAGTGAGCACCCTCTTTGCCAAAAAAGTTTGGAGGCAACAAACGTTACTTACCGCAAAGGCACTTTATGTCACATGCTATCAGAGCTATAAGCTTATTGAAATACCCTTGAAATCTGCACTCAACTGTCACTCTGTAGTCACTTTGATCTAAGCCTGCATCTTAGCTCAAATCTACGCCCCAGTCACACTGTATTGTCTTCTCATACAACACCACATTTGAAATGCCACTGATGTGAACACCAAGAAAAATGTTGGCTTTATTTGTTCTAATTTCTCGACACACTATTATTTTAGGCATGGCAGCAAGTAGAAAATGAATACCCATTGAAAGATGCTATATTGTGAAGAGATTATAAATAGATTGTGTGCAGATGAGCATTAGGAAATTAAGTCAATTATGCTGCACTTATAAGAGTCTCTCTAATGTTCAAATACTAAAATATGCATTAAGATAACATCAGTTGTCTAAACCCACAGAAAGCAAGGAATTTCAAACGTAAGGGTGAAGCTTTATTTTTAAGATGCATCATTGTGTCTTAGTATTGCAGGTGCTATGCCTCATGGTTTTCATGGAAGTCTGTCTGATCTTGCAACAGATGGGCATGATCATGCATGTTAATGAAGTTTGAGCCTTATGTATGAATTGCCATTATTCAGTGGCTTTACGTTCAGCCCTTAATGTAACTTTAATGTCTTTCTGACTTGCATTATTATTATGACTTATTATTACTGCAGCATTTAGGGATATTATAGTGAGCTGAAGTCATTGATTCAATTACAGTGAGAGTAATGAAAATAAACCTCCCTTTAAGAGTGTTTGTTCTTTTTAATGCATTCTCAAAGCTTTAGCTATTTCATTTTTCTTTGTCACAAGTCAAAGCACATTTATATGCATAGAAACACTCATTTAGTAAAAAAAAATGCATTTTATTAATGGACAGTTTGGACCCTGAAATGGTCATCTTTTACATTTCTTGGTCACTTTTGGGGTTTTCCTGAGCAGGCAGCCAGCTGTATAGACTGTCTGCTATAGTACACACATTGGGATTAGCAACCGTGTGAAGCTTTGTGTAGTTCAAAAGACAAATTCCATCAGAGGAAATTCAAGTAGGGCTTTTGAGGCAGCAGATAAGTAAAGATCAGTATGGGGGGAAGTAGAGTATACTCTCTGCCTTTTCTCTGTAAAAAGTACCAGCAATGTACATTATCACCAGTGTTGGTCAGAAAATGTAAGATTTTTGAAAAAAAGAGTTTATGGAATTTTTCCATTTTTTTGATTAAAACATTTCGTTTTCTTTTTCAGAGACTAAAGTTTTTGGTTTACAATAAAAATGTTCAGGTTCTTTTTTGGTGTGTGTGTGTGTCAAGAACAGGAAAATTACCAATTAAATGAAAGTCTTCCCCAACTTTTTTTAAAGGCTTTTTTGTCAAAAAGTTCCCAGCTCCCATCACTGAAAAATTTTAACCAACTCTAATTATTGCTCTCAGCATGTGGAGATCTGGCAACCTCTGTCAGCTCCCACTTCAGCTACATTCAAATGTCATGCACCCTGGGACACAGAGCCTGTGCTCCAAGACTTGTTGCTGGTGAAAGGAGGGCCTTAAAATATCCCCGCAAAATGACTCCTGCTGCAAGTAACAAAGGTAGTTATGGTCTTGTCAGTCTGAGGGGATTCTCATCCTCCCAGTTCAGGGGTTCAGATAGCTGACAATGTATGAATCTTCTGAGATTTGTCCTTCACTGACTATTAGCCAATAACTCCCTACCCTCCCAAATATGTTGGGATCATTAAAACATGGCACTGGCTGCACAATACCTCTTCCAAAGGTGGCTGGAGCCCATGGAGGCACTTGCTGGGAGCAATTTCTATGGTTAGAGTGCTAGAACTACAATTGTGGAAGGCCCATGTGTGAAAGCAGGGCAAGCATGAGAGAAAGAGACGAGATAGTGCTTTACACACTCCCTCCTCATTTCTTGGCATGCATGCAATCTGGCCCTACATTTCTATCTTGAAGAGTAATTATAAAGAAAGACTCATACTTGCATCTGTAATTAGGCAGGGCAAAATGTGGTGCCCCTTGTAGAGTTACAGCATACTAAAGCCACATGAATATTCTCCCTGGGTGCCTGTGATGGGGTGAACCTCCCTCAAGGACAGGAAAATGTTAAATGCCAGTTAGGCACATTTGTACGGGGAGATTTTGGCAAACCAGTAAAGTGCCTGAAACCACTAGGGCTTATTGCTAAAAGCAGACTAGTCAGCAGGCTTAGCTTAACCAAGGCCAGAGGGGAGGGGGGTTTGGGTGCCACAGAAAGGGCAGCTTGACCCTGCATCCTGCCTGATAAGAATTGTGTTGAAGTGGCTGATACATGCATTTTGGAAGAGCAGGATGTGCCCCAGGAATGTCTATTGGGGCCTCAAGGCTGCAAACTCTGGAAAACCCCACACCTGGTTAATCAATAATCAGAAGGAACCTCTTGCTTGACCATTGAAACTACTTACTTAACAAGTTTTCTTTAAGGGACATGTCATTCTATTACTAATGTATAAATAAGGGGAAAAAGTTTGAGGTAGTTGGACTCATTTGGACTTTCCCTCTGGATACATCTTGCAGTCCACACCAGCAGCTGGAAGATTTGGCCTCTGGAATCCTGCCGCTGTGTCACCCGAGAGCCACATTCAGCTTTGGTAATCATCAAGGGTCAGGGATGTTTTATTAACCTATTGCTGATGTGTGTAAGTGCTTGAGACTAAATAAAGTTTAGCTTTAAGTGAAAGCACTCTTGTGTTATCCTATTTGTGCCAGCCATCTATTGGTCGGACGGCCTGATTTATTTCCTTACACCACCTCGCACGGAGTAAAAGTTACCAAGAGCTTTGGGTTGAAAGAACCCTGGGTAACACATTCACTACACCTGAGCAGTAATTAGATCATTACTTGGCAGCCAGAGAAGGTGGGATTCAAGAATCAGTCATAAGTAGGGCCCTACCAAATTCACAGTCCATTTTGGTCAATTTCATGATCATAGCATTTTAAAAATAGTAAATTTCATGATGTCAGCTATTTAAATCTGAAATTTAAATCTGATGGCATGGTATGGTATTGCCACGCTTACTTCTTAGCTGCTGCCTGCAGAGCTTGGCCCTCAGTCAGCAGCCACCACTCTCTGGCTGCCCAGCTCTGAAGGCAGTGCAGAAGTAAGGGTAGCAATACCGTGACCACCCTGCAACTCCCTTTTGTGTCAGGACCCCCAATTTGAGAAACACGGATCTCCCCCATGAATTCTGTATAGTATTGGGTAAAAGCACACAAAAGACCAGATTTCATGGGGGGAGACCAGATTTCACGGTCCATGCTGCGTTTTTCATAGCCATTAATTTGGTAGGGCCCTAATGATAAGACATCTGGGCCTTCTAAACAGGCTGAGAGACAGTGGGCAGGTAGGCTTCTGTGAAAGGTTAGAGATTGTTGGAGGTAAGAGGTCCTAGGAAGACTTACGTTAGACAGGACAGTGCCTGATACCAAAGCTGGGGAAAGGTAGTGGAACACCAGGAAAGGTTTGAGCACAGGACCCAGAGGATAGGGTGATTATTTGGGACTTTCATTCCAGGGTAAAAAAATATTCAGTTGTAGTTGAACCTGGACTTGCTAGTTGACAAAAGGGGTTGCATGGGTGGGGAGTGTGTATGCCATTACAGTGCCCCAGGGAGAGAGATATTGGACTTTGCTCACTTCTTTTCCCTTTAAATAGCAGTTATATTTAAACCCTTTAAACCCTTTATTTACAGCATTGATTTCTTTTTCTGCATTCAAGGTTAATTTTGTAATTAGCTGGAAGACACATTTCTCAGGTGGAAATGCACCACTGCATTTTCTAATTCAGGTCTGTCCCTCTAGTCTACCCTTACCTCTCCAGAGAGGTGACTGGTATGTGTGTTAATCTACAAACCTGCACACTGTTTATTTAGTATCTCATGGTGCTAACAGCAGCATTGGTTACTCCTTGGATTATTCTGATGCAAGGTGCCTTTAGTTCTGTAACCTAGTGAGAAGTTCATAGCTCATTATTTCCTGAGGGACACTTAGTACTTTCCCCTACAACACTGATACAAGCTTTCCTTTATTCAGGTGTTCTTGAGGCTAACACCAGTAGAAAGTGCACTGAAAGAAAGGAATGAGTTCACTCATTAGAATTATCTCCTGGCATAGCTTCTCCTTTCAGTGAAACATCTTTCCAGGAATTTCGTACCTGTGCTTGGTCGTGGTAGCCTGAAAACTTACATTAAAGCCTGAAATATGTTACTCAGGTTAGTCAGAGTGCTGGGAAGAGGGGAGAATGTCAGTTGTTTTTTTTAAAGGCTTCTTAGAAAAACCTTACTTGTCTCCCCCCACAATCACAGGAACCACCAGACTAGATCAGAGCTGAGGTCCACCAAGTCCACCGCCTTGTCTCTAATAGCAGTCACTACCAGATGTTTCAGAGGAAAGTCCACGAAACCCCCTTTTGCACAGCTATAAAATCAGGGCTGGCGCGACCCATTAGGTGACCTAGGCGGTCGCCTAGGGCGCTACATTTGGGGGGCGCCGGCGCCCCGGTCGTCGTCGGTATTTTGGGGGCGGGACCTTCCGCCGCCTAGGGCGGCAAAAAAGCTGGCAGCGCTCCTGTATATAATAACCTATCCAGAAGGGAAGTTTCTTCTTAAGCTCAGGCAGATATCTTGCCTAGTGAAGCTGTGCCTGTTCTTATTAAACTTCCAAAAGACAAAGATGCAAAGGGATGCCTTAGGTGCCCTTACAGCAATTAAACCAACACACACCAGTCTTAAATTACAGCAAGTCAGGGCAGCCACATAAGATCTAGCCATACAAACAGAGCAACAAAAATCAATAAACATCTCCCTTTATGTCTCAGTCCCATTCCCCCATATCCCCTCCCTTCACTAATGACTAAGGGGATATGGGGGAATGGGACTGTTGTCCCCTTACTAAAACTCAGTGGGGGTGTTCTGGTTGGCAGAGTGGAGCTGGGACTGGAGCAGTCCAGAGCCGAGTGCGGTGAGCAGCTGGGGAGAGCGAGGGGGACCCTGGGCAGCGGGCCCAGTGCAGGGAGACGCCCCCAGCCAAGATGCCTGTCAGGCCAGACTTGGAGGGGGATCGTAACCCCAACGGGGTGGGGGCGATGCTGGGAAGAAGGGTCCTGCCACCTAAAGCCTGAGAGCAAGTGTCCGACCCGCAGCATCCCTGCAGCACAGCCAGGGCCTGAGAAGGAGGCCTGGGACTTGTGAGGAACAGACTGAACTTCCCTTACATTCCAGAGATGGCTGGTTGTGATGTCCCCCTGCCACAGAGCAGGGTTATGTGTTTTCCTTTAACCTTTCCCATTTTTCCTTATGTTTTTTAATTGATTGCTGTTTAATAAATTGTATTTGCCTTGAACTGTATGTAATGATCAGTGGGTCAGGGAACCATCCAGTGCAGAGAGAGCACCCTGGAGTGGGGACATCCTAGCCCCTGCCCTAAGTGACCACAATAAGTTGGGAGTCGAACCCCCCAGGAATCCTGGGCCCAGCCTTGTTGGGGTTACGAGGACTCTGCCACACAGGAAGGGGAAAGGAAGTGGGAGCGAGGACTCAGATCCTTTTGCTAGCCCATTTCACCGGGGTAGTGTATAAGCCAGGAAAGTTCCCCACAATAGCAGGACCATTCCCACACTTAGAACAAGCTTGCAGCATGTTCTAAAGGTCACTAAATATAGGCTGTCTTGAACTGGGGTTGAGTGGGTGGGGGAGAGGAGAATAAAATGAATTCCAAAGTGGAGGGGCCCTCCAGCACACAGAGCTGTATAGCATAGGCACTGGAACTAGGGGTGCTGCGGGTGCTGCTGCACCTCCTGGCTTGAAGTGGTTTCCATTATGTACAGTGTTTACAGTTTGGTTCAATTGCTCTCAAAACCTCCACTATAAAAATTGTTCCAGCACCCCTGCTGTATAGGCTTAAATGAATAACTTAAACTCTACCTGCAAGCCAACAGGCAACGAATGTAGATCCCAGTGTGATTCACTCAGGTGAGATGTTCTGCAGAGTAAGCAGGCAGACTCGTCTGCACCAGTTTACATTTCTGAATGGTTTTAAGTTTAAGCTCTTGACTGTAACATCTTGTAACAATGAGTTCCACAGGTTAGTTATGTGGTGTAAAATAAATATTTTCTTTTGCTGTAGTAAATGTGATGCTTTAATTTCATTGGGTGCCCCTTTATCCTAGCAAACAGGCAGCCCTATTTACCTTTGATCCTTTTGTCACTAACACAAGGAGTGGTGCATGCGTAGAGGTTTTTTTAAATGTGCATTGATTTAACCCTTTGGGGTGCTGTGTATCATTAGGGGATCACAGAGGGACTGCAAATGTGCCTCACTCTTACGGGCCAGACTTTCAAGAGTGCTCAGGTCCTATTTAGGCACTGATATAAATGGCCAGATGTTTGCAAGAGCTCCGCACCCCTTGTGCTAAGTTCTTCTGAAAACATCTGTGCTAGATAAGTGGCTCAATAGCAGGGTGAGACTCGATTTAATCATGGATTTCTACATAAAAGTGCATTCTTGTTGGTTGTTATAACCTTAATACATATTCTTCACAACTCAGAGATAGATGTAGCTATGTACTAGACATTTGAATTTTTTTCATACTTTGTTATAGCTTTTACTGCTACTTCTTGTAAGTATTCTGCTGTGTGTGCATTTCCCGATGTATCAATTGTTTCTGTAAGGAAGACATTCCCTTCTTCTGTTGTCACACAAGCACATACAACAGGATCATTGTGGACATTGCTCCACCCATCAAGACTCAGGTTAACAATTTTACCCTCTAGACCTTTTGCACACTGCTCAATTTCTCTTTCATACACTTTATCCAGCAATTTGCCTGCGACATCTGCTCTGTTAGGTGGACTGTATCCTGGTCTTAATGACTGAACCATGTTAATGAAGTGTGGGTTCCCAATCATACGGCAAGGGGAGTTGGTTGCATAAACAAACCGGGCAATTTTTCATCAATTACCTCTTTTTGTAATCTGCTGGTTCTTATCACAAACTTATCTATGTTTGTTTCTGGATGATGGAGATTTTTTTTTCTTTTTGCTACAAGTGATATACTGTGGCTATGTGACATAAGTGACGTGACTGAAACCCTAGCATTGGCAGATAACTCTGAAACTATAGAAAATGATGATGATCTTGAAGGTGGATAGTCTTCAGAATCCTGTATGTTGAGGATGGATTCTCCTAAACAAAATAAGTCAATGCAGTTATTTAATTATTATTACCGTACTGCTCATTGCATTCACTGACACTCAGTACTACTTTAAAGGTGAAATTGTAAAAGGACGCTCTGCCTATTTCAGCTATTTATTTTTTATCACAACTGCATCTAAAATGATAGTACCATAGAGTAACAACTATATTTTTTACTCAAACATGAGAATTCAAGAATAGTCCAGAAGGAAGACAGCCAGTTCTTAAGAAAGAAGTATGAAATAAAAAAGTCTACCAACCTGAAGATCCTGACTGTTCAGACATCTTCCAGAGTAGCAGCCATGTTAGTCTGTATCAGCAAAAAGAACAGGAGTACTTGTGGCACCTTAGAGACTAACAAATTTATTTGAGCATAAGCTTTCGTGGGCTACAGCCCACTTCTTCGGATCCGAAGAAGTGGGCTGTAGCCCACGAAAGCTTATGCTCAAATAAATTTGTTAGTCTCTAAGGTGCCACAAGTACTCCTGTTCTTTTTGCTGATACAGACTAACATGGCTGCTACTCTGGAAGATGTCTGAACAGTCAGGATCTTCAGGTTGGTAGACTTTTTTATTTCATACTTCTTTCTTAAGAACTGGCTGTCTTCCTTCTGGACTATTCTTGAATTCTCATGTTTGAGTAAAAAATATAGTTGTTACTCTATGGTACTATCATTTTAGATGCAGTTGTGATAAAAAATAAATAGCTGAAATAGGCAGATCTTCCTTTTACAATTTCACCTTTAAAGTAGTACTGAGTGTCAGTGAATGCAATGAGCAGTACGGTAATAATAATTAAATAACTGCATTGACTTATTTTGTTTAGGAGAATCCATCCTCAACATACAGGATTCTGAAGACTATCCACCTTCAAGATCATCATCATTTTCTATAGTTTCAGAGTTATCTGCCAATGCTAGGGTTTCAGTCACGTCACTTATGTCACATAGCCACANTATCTTTAGATAGGTTTTTACCTCAAAAATCATTTTATCAAAAAAATCGGATTTAAATAAAAAAATCAGTTTTTGTAATTTATTTTTTTAAAATCATTGATTTTTATCAACCCTGGTATTTCTCTGTGCCTTAGCTGTCCGACTTAATATTCAAATTTACATTTCCCATTTCATTCCTTTATGTAGCTTTAATTTGAATACAATGATTACTTTAATTGTGCGACATATTTTCCACCTCTTTGTTTGAGACCATATGTTGGGATTCCCTCCGAGACCTTTTCCACTTGTCTTATCCAGAACACCTTGTCCAGTTCTCTGGGATTCAAAACACGTAGTTTGACTCATGATTTTTGTCTCACAAGTTCCTTTATATGGCATACAGCAAAGCTATGCTGAGTTGATCAGACTCAAGTGGAGGGGGTGGGTGTAAGGGGTATCACACATCCAAAGTTACAGAGAAACCCTCTCCTTTCATACACATTTACACATCTCATTGCATTTACTATCCATTATATCACACACTTTTGGTCTGGCTTGCTCACTTTGCAGGAACCAGTCTGTGTGTGGCATGCTCTATCCATGCATTGTCCCTGTTTGACCTCTTCTTTACATTCCTAACGTATCTTATCCATTGTTGGTAAATGGTTCCAGGGTGTTCTCCTTCTTATCTTAGCTGGCTCAGACATATTTACTTCAGTCTAATCTGTTCATCTCCCTAATTCTATCCTCCAAGCAATGAGGCCTCCCTCCATGTGTTAATTACTTATGACAGGCCAGACCTCAGCTACACCATAGTAACTGGGTTGCGGGGGATGTAGCCTTCATGTTTTGCCTTAATACTTCTAAGTGATGAAAAGCCATGTTAATATCCCCTTGACTAGAGTGGAGACAGGTGTATTTCTCTGCCAGTTCCCTCCTTTCTTTCATCTGGCTCAGTGTCATTTGGGACAGAGTTATCCGTGCTGACACAGGAGCACAATTTACATGCAGCCTAAGCCTGCTGGGGTGAATCACCTTTTACAGTTGGAGTTGTGCGGATTTCATAATACCAAAAGTGTGTCCCTGTGCAAAGGATTGTATGAAATCCACATCGAAGTGCACATCTACCATTGCTAGTACTGGCAAAATAAGAACTGGTATATGCTTATACACTAACACAATTCCATCAGAATTAATACCAAACCGAGTCTCTGCCTCAGACAAGCAGCTCTTTAATAATTTGTAAATGGCCATTTTTTTGCACATGCCTACGCTGCTTAGTATACTTCAGGATGAGAACACTGAAATAAGACACAGTGTGTACTGAATCACTAAGCCAGCTGAAATCGGGGAGTTTTGGAAATGCCAGACCGTAGATCCCCATAGTTCCAGCATCCAGACTCAAGAGGTTAAAATAAGTGAACCTTTCGCAGCTCTTCCACAATGAATATTTTAGTGTTTTTCAATCTTGTATCTCTCCAGTGTAGCCTTACAGGTTTGCTTCTCAGTTATGCCAGGGTCTTCCATGCGACAGTGCCTTAAAGTGGGTCTAAATAGCTTTGGTGTAAGGATTAGCCCAATCTATTTAAAACATAACTATCCTATTCAGCAAATGCACTTATCCTGCTGCATAGAAAATATGTGAAAACAAAATTAGTGCATATGCACAGAGCCTGAAATAAATGAGCCAATAATCTCTACATGTCCTAAGGCAAAGCAGGGAAAAGCACTGTACCCAAGTTGCATCCACACACATGCACATTAAATTAATTGTCTGTACAAGTAGGTACTTCAGTGTGCAATTACCCATTTTGTGTATGCAGAGGACTATTTGATAAATGCAAAGTAATGCCCATTGCAAAGCATAATCTCAACTATACATTCAAAATGATGGGTATAAATTAGCTGTCTCCACTCAAGAAATATCTTGGAGTCATCATGGATAGCTCTCTGAAAACATCTACTCAGTGTATAGCAGCAATCAAAAAAGCTAACAATGTTAGGAACCATTAGAAAATATCATAATGCCACTACATAAATCCATGGTAAACCCACAGCTTGAATGCTGCGTGTAATTCTGGTCACCCCATCTCAAAAACAAATGTTAGACTTGGAAAAAATACAGAGAAGGGCAACAAAAATGATTAGGGGTATGGAACAGCTTCCACGTGGGAAGAGATTTAAAAGATGGGGATTTTTCAGTTTAGAAAAGACAGTTAAGGGGAGATAAGATAGAGGTCTATAAAATCATGAATAGTGTGGAGACAGTGAACACCCCTTGGCATAACACAAGAATCATGGGTCACCCAATGAATTAAATCTGCTGCCTATTTACAACAAACATAAGTATTTCACACAATGCACAGTCAACTTGTGGAACTCACCGCAGGGAGATGTTGTGAAGGCCAAACTATAACTGTGTTAAAAAAAGAACTGGATAAGTCAATGTAGGATTGGTCCATCTATGGCTATTAGTCAAAATGGTCAGGAATGCAACCCTATGCTCTGGGTGTCCCTAATCCTCTGACTGCTGGAAGCAGATGATAAAGAATGGATCACTTGAATTTTGCCCTGTTCTGTTCATTCCCTCTGAAGCTTCTGGCACCAGCCATTGTCAGAAGACAGGATACCGGGCTAGACAGACCATTGGTCTGACCCACTATGGCCGTAGTTACGTTCTTATTTGCACATGCCAGGTCCCGTGGATACACAAACACATTTTCCAAGTGCAACTTAAGTGCTAATCTTTGGGAAAATTAATCCTCCATCTATATATATATATATCTTGTTGTTGTTGTCGTTAAAGATTAACATTGCAGTAGCGCCTAAAGACTTGGATCCTATTTTTTGTGCCAGTAAACTGCAAGTAAATCTTAACCCTCAGTTTTCAAGTAGGTTTAAAACAAGACAACAAGTTCACTCTTCTAACAGAGCATGAAAATCTTAAACTGTTTGAGGAAACATCCGTGGTTCCTGCCACTGGGAAAATAATGAACCACCTTTGTGGGTGGAGTTCCCCTGGGATGTTATATAATCAGCAAGTTTGCATGCATTGCCTGATCAATAAAAATCAGGCTGCAGCCTTGTCTGTCTTTCACTTAGAGCAAATTAAATAGAAATATTGAAATAGCAAATTGATCGATAGAGCTAAGTTCTCCATGCATAATTTAAAATGCTTAATGTTATCAGGTCTGCTGTCCACTGAAATGTAGTGTCGTGAATGCAATAACTCCTTCTTTAGGAAACTGCAATTACTAAACAAAACAGTTGTTTTGTTGTAGTGTTGGTCCCAGGATATTAGAGACAAGGTGGGTGAGGTAATATCTTCTATTGCATCAACTTCTGTACTTCTTAGAGCTGAAGAAGAGCTCTGTGTAGCTCAAAAAGCTTGTCTTTCACCAACAGAAGTGGGTCCAATAAAAGATATTACCAGGGCCGTCCCTAGGGGATGCGGGGTCCGGGACATAGTTCACTGAGTTTCTAATCTGCTGGGCGGTGCTCCCACCCCGGGTCTCCCAGGCCCCGCCCCCAGTCCACCACTTCTTCCAAGACCCCACCCTCGCCCTGCTTCTTCCCACCCCCGCTCTGCCCCTGCCCCTCCTTTTCCCATCCCCGCTCCACCTCTTCCCTGCCCAGTTCCGCCCCCTCCCCTGAGTGAGCTGTCCCCTCCCCCCAGCGCTTCCTGATGCTGCGAAACATATGATCCGTGGCAGGTGGTAGGCACTGAGAGGAGGGGGAGACGCTGATCGGCGGGGCAAGAGGTGCTGAGGGGAAGGGGGAGGTTCTGGTAGGGGAGCTGCCAGTGGCCACCGCTCGCCTCCTCACCCCTCCCGCCCACCCGACCGCCGCTCTCCTCCTCGCCATCCGCCCGCCCACCTGCCTCCTCACTCCCTCCCACCTGCCCGCCTGCCATTCGCCTCCTCACCCCGCTCACCCGACTGCCTCCCGCCTCACCTCCACGCCCACCTCCTCACAATTTTATTGATACGCAGGACCCCACAAAGCGCGGGGCCCGGGGTGGTCACCCCGATTCACCGTACTCAAGGGATGGCTCTGGATATTATCGCACCTACCTTGTCTTTCTAATATGACATAAACTGCTCAACTGTATATTATTAGTGCATCATCTTAAAGTGTGTTGCAATCAAACAGCAAGTCAGTTTCTATTCTTACTGCAATCCCACTGAGTTTACGTAGCACCACCCTTTTCCTTGTGCTGTATTTGCAAGGAGCTGTGTAGACTTTTAGGAAAATACCAACTGGCAACACCATCATCCAAGATACTGAGCTCATTCTCAATAGTGAGAATGAGAACTAAAGCCAGAACCATAATGACATACCACTTCTCCTGTAGGGGTGGGGGTGCTTTGCAGTTAAACAGTTAGACAGGTGTGGCCCTTCTGACTACAATATTCAAGTCTACCCATCATTTTGTTTTGTCCGTGCTTCCACTTATTGTCTTTTCTGTGACCTGGCCCCTCTGATCCATTCTGTTGGTGTAAAGGGGTCAGAAAGCAGCTGGCTCTTCCTAAGTGGATGTACCCCAGTGTGGTGCAGTCCAACTCCCCAGCTAGTTCAGAAACAGCATAATCTGCTCCCATGCTAATCCCACTCCTGCAGCACATAGTATAAGGTCATATTCAGGTCAGGCTCAAAGGGGCTCATAGCTGAAATACTATGTGCTCTAGCTATTCTTGGCTGATCAATGGATGCTCAGGGCCATAGCCAACTGTAGATTAGAGTAATCTGAGTGTTCTAGCTCAGTGGTTTTCAACCAGGGGTGCACATACCCCGGGAGGTACAAGAGGTCTTCCAAGGGGTACATCAACTCATCTAGATATTTGCCTAGTTTTACAACAAGCTACATAAAAAGCACTAGCGAAGTCAGTACAAACTAACATTTCATACAATGACTTGTTTATACTGCTCTATATACTATACACTGAAATGTAAGTACAATATTTATATTCCAATTGACTTATTTTATAATGATATGGTAAAAATGAGAAAGTAAGCAATTTTTCAGTAATAGTGTGCTATGATACTTTTGTATTTTTATGTCTGATTTTGTAAGCAAGTGGTTTTTAAGTGAGGTGAAACTTGGGGGTATGCAAGACAAAGCAGACTCCTGAAAGAGGTACAGACGTCTGGAATCATTGAGAGCCACTGTTCTAGCTAATGCTGGGGCCAGTGCAAAACCAGGTTAAGAATCAGGGAATTTCAACCTGTTCCTTTCTTCAATTCCCCCACCTTAAATGTGCACGACAGATTCTAGATGCAGTTGAGAATCTGGCCCATTGCATCTAAGCGGATTGCATAAGCAATGAATCAGATTTTCTGCAGTCTGTCCCAGTGTTAGCCATGCACTATGACAGTTTCAATGGAAACTTAGAAAACTGATCTAATTTTTAGGTCTGGTGTCTTTCACTTTGAAATAAAATTACCTACTGTAGCACCAGTGTGTCAGATAAAGAGCATAATTCTGATCTCACTTGCCATGGTTTCAGTGGATTTACTCATGTATAAGTCAATAAAAAATGAGTAGACTTGATAGCAGTGTGTAACAAGTATGTGATTAGAATCATACCCATTGAACGTTATATAAACCTCTTCTAAAAAGAATGTTGAACAGCCAAATCTCTAGATAAGATACTAAATGCACCATTGGAATGAAGAAAGTGCAAACCAATTGGAATAGGATAAAAACTACCATGATCCTTCACCCAAAAATCAAAGTGAAACATTTTTTGCTGTTTCTAAGTTTAGGACACTATTTTCCCCCCTAAAAAAGCTCAAACAGAACTGCAAAAATTCCATGATGGAGGAGATTGTCGTTATGATACAGCTGACACCAGACTTTTATGAACTCATCCTTAACAAAACTGTTTATAATTGGAAAAGCCTTTGTGTCCTCTAGCCAGATAACAGATTCTTATATGCCTCTGATTTTATCAATGTTTTTGAATATCCCCCTAGACGTTTATAAATCCAGGGTTTGCCTGGATTTATAGCCAAACTGGAAGCAGTAAATAAAAGGAATCTCAAGAGGGAGCCTGTTTTCACTAGATTTGTGGTCTAGTTTTGCAGAAAAGCATCTAAACGGAACTGAACCTTCTGAAATTTAGCACTCCTGAGCTATAATCCCCACATTTATAGCATTTCTTTATAACACTCAACATGTGTCGTTTGTGAGGCTGGTGTTAAAGAGAATCTGCTGTAATTCTTATAGCAGCATCTAATACTCCAGTTATTGGTTTCTCTGACTGAGTTAGATTCCTTCAGGGAGCCACTGAAATCTAGTGGACTGGCCATTGGAGTGGGGCTCAGGAATTTGATTTCTACTCCTATTTATAATGCTGACTTGCTGTGTGAACTTGAGCAGGTCACATAAGGACTGACTCCCTCCCTTAACCCATCCCCCAAAGGTTCTGAGTACTCCCACCTCCTCTGAAAAATCAACCCATTAACCTCTCTTCTTCCATTTCTTCAGCTATACAATGGGGATAATAGTTACTTAGCTAAATCACTAGAGTGCTATGGGGATTAATTAGCATTTGTACAGCATTCTGAAGATGAAGTACTCTGCTTTATTGATTTGACACAGGACAGAGTTTACCCATACACCAACTCTCCAAAACTAGAGAAGCATCTCTTCCTGAAAGCTTGCTAGCAAAGCTTTTGCAGTCCACATGACATTGGCTTCTAACTGCTGTGTGACTGGCAGGGTAGCCTGATGACTCTTGATCTTGTCAGACTTCCAGCAAAGGCTATGGAGACTTTTTTAAGATAATACATTTCTTCTTCCCAAAAAAGTGGGGGGGGGGGTTGAGAAAAATAAAGAAGCCTCTTCTATGCTTTGTGCCTTATTTTTATTTGACTTCAGCTTGCCAGTGTTTGTCTCTCTTTTAAGACTGCTTACTCTTACAAGTAAGTCCCGGTGGGCTGTACCATCAATGACTTGTAACTGTAAAAAATGCAGAACAAACTCTGACCAGTGTACTAAATTTAAAGATGCTTTATCCTTTTCTCCTCTTCAGTCTCTCTTCCTTGTACACCATACATGTTATATTTAACCATTGCACCATATTTTATTCAATGCTTTTTCAAAAGGCATGTTGAGAGTCCTGCTTCACTTTAAGATGCAGTTGCTGATTCTAAAGCAGAAAGATTTTTAAGATCAGTCACCAGAAATGTCACAAGGTGTAACCAACTTCTCCATAAAAAATATAAGAGAATCCACTTAACTGGCACAGCTCTGGTGGAAATTAAGAGGTGCCATTAAGGCAATTGTCTCAGTTTAACAGAAGTACATTGAATTATGTGGCACTTGGCACAAAATGAAAGCAGGCTGTAGATTGACTCCTCAATATGTTAATTTGTTGTTCAGTTGTGACTATTAATGATTATGGGGATTTATGTTTATTAAAGAAACTATCTGTTCTCATACTGTCACTGAGCAGGTGAGAGAAGCAAAGCAGAACCCTATGTGAAGAAATGCAGTGGGGTTTAAACTTCCTACCTGTTATGCTTAGTACCCTATTAAAAGCCTTGCTAACTACGTCATTTCACTGGACTTTCTTAAATTCAACTGGCCACTAATCCATCACAGACAACCTTAGAAAAGCAAAGTCAGTTTCCAGGGTATGCCATTTATCTCTATGCCAGTGGGGTGGACTTGACTGTAGTCAGTTATCATAGGGCTAGATTTCCCTGCGCCTCTCTATGAAGGAAGGGTGTAAGAGGCCAGGAATGATTGTGGATCTGCTGCTCATGGAAATGGAGCTATGGGAGGGGCAAGGAGGAAGCATAATCCCTCCCCAATCCCCAAAGCTCCTGTGACTTGTGCTGATGGCTAACAGGGAACCCCAGGATCAGTGGAGTACATAATATTCCAGTCTCACCTCTGACATCCCCCCCACATCAACACATCCTAGAATGCCCCCTCTACCAGGCAAGTAGGGGACCCAGGATGGCCTGGTGTAGGGCTGGCTAGTCAACTTTATGTTGATTGAGGAATTCCTCCCCCATTTACAGGAATCCTCAGCTGCTGCCAGCTTTAAGGTTCCTATGTGCTGCTGAAACAGCACAAAGGGGACCTTACTGAGGGCCAGCTCTCTGGCCCCTCTGAGTAAACCAGATCACAGGTTAGTAAAAACAACACCATCCCTTTGCCAGCCTCATTGCAATGGGGCTCCCACTATGGTCGCACATATGGCAACAGATGAGTCTCCAGAAAACAATTGCTTTTGATTGCTCATTATTAGCATAATATGACACATGGCAGTTAAGGTTCAAGGCTGTAAAAGGAGTCCTTGCCCCCTAGCCACTCCTTCTCAAGAAATTCAGAAAGACTTCTTCAGCCTGCCTTAGTGGAACCTCCCATAGAGTGCAAATAGGTTAAGACTTCATTACAATGACTTTGCAATGTCCACAAATTAAATGCAAACAGCTGCATAATAGCTGCATAATAGCTGCATAAACTGGCCTCATAGATTGCGCAGAGTATGTTTCTTTCTATTATATTGCTAATTATTTAAAATAAATCACCAATTGCTACAAATTCACCTCCCCCACATTCTCTGCTGTTACTGTTTGATAGCCCTTTCTGGGGTTGACTGAGCTACCTGATGCTGCACAGTTTTGATCCCTAAGGAACAGGATATAGGATTTTATTGGGTGCTCTGTGTGGATCCCTCAATAATACACATTGTATGGAGGTACAGTGATAAAAGTAGGAAACTTAATTAAACTGTATATTCCCCAAATGAGAAGTGAGTTTATCTTTGATTACACTACTGAGGTGGTTAATGGTAAGAGTTTGGGGTATCTTTTGCCTTTTCAGTCATATTTCAACTGTTTCACTATTTCTGTTTTTCCTTGTGGAATGGCTATATTTATTAGACACTGCAGATCTTCAGTTTATAATTTGAGTGGTCATGCAACCCTTTCTCATGAGTAGTCCTTACTCATATAAGCAGTCCTATTGTTGACTTAGTAGGGTTGTGTCATAATCATATAATTTAAAGCCAGAAAGGATCACCAGATCCTCTAGTGTGACCTCCTGTGTACCACAGGCCACCAACAACTGAAGTTAGACAGAGATATTACAGTCATCAGGAGACTAAACTAATATGTGACACAGGCAATAAATAGGAGGGACCAAGGTGCACAAAGGCAGAAAATTATCTGAGATATACCCAGATGATCCTGCCAAGCGACCCACATCCCATGCTGCAAAGAAAGGCCACTTTGAAGTAGTAATTCAGGTTTTTCAGATGACTAGTATTATAGGATATATTATTGAAGTATACGTAGAAAGATATTGCTACATGCTGTTTAGAAAACAGAACAGGTGTTTAGTATGTTTCACATACTGTTATTTGTATTGTATATTCTAATACCAATTTTACAATCAGTCAGTGTCCATTTCTGTTAAACAATAAAACACCTGATCTCTGCTTTAACCGCCTCTTGAAAATTCTCATTTGTTTTTGGTCCCTCACAGCTCTTAAGCATAAAGGCAACCCTGAACTACACCACTGTGCAGCACTGTTAATGCAAGTCTAATGAATTTAACCTAATCTATATTTGAAAGCACAACACAACGCACACATTAAGCTTCATGGGAAATACCCACAGATACATTCATGCTGCCCAGATTGTACAGCACAAAGCAAAACTAAGAACAACAAAATGCATTCAGATTGCAAAGTGAAAGGCAAACAAATATAGGATATAAATAAAAAGTTAGCACACTGTGAAAAGTGTGCTAAATAGAGGGAATCCAGTTTTTAAGCAGCACTACCTAAATAGTACAAATAATATAGAATATAAAACATATATATAGAAGACTTCTATGTCTATTAACATAGAATATAAAAGTCAAACCACAGTGCTTCAACCTTATCAAAATGAAATATTTTGATAACTTTTCATCAGAAACTTCAGTGAAATCAATACATTCCCCATGAAACTTTTTGATTTAGCTGAATCAGCATTTTCCTACCAAAATCTGTTCCCCTAGAGAAATTTTTACCAACTCTATTCCTATAGGCTCCAATACCCTATGGTCCAAGATTTAACTACATGTACAGCAGGAGCCAACAGGTTCATCTCTACCCTCCCTAACTATAGCATAATGATGCTGATGTTCCTGGAGTAGTACTAACTTCCTCATATTTAAACCCTTCCAATGCCATTTCCCTTAATGCAGGTTCACACTGATGGGTGAATACATTACCTGCTGCAGACAAGCAGATATGAGTCACAGCACCACTATATTGGGGTTCCCCAAAGTCCTGTTCCAATTAGTTCGACTCCAGTCTCATCACTCAAGTTCCTTTATTTGGCATACAGCAAAGCTACACTGAGCGGATCCGACTCAAATGTAGGAGGTGGGCATAGGGCAGTGGTGGGCAACCTGTGGCCCGCAGGCCGCATGCGGCCTGTCAGGGTAATCCGCTGGCAGGCTGTGAGACAGTTTGTTTACATTGACCATCCACAGCTCCCAGTGGCCACAGTTCGCCATTCCCAGCCAATGGGAGCTGCGGTCAGCACGTGCCTGTGGCCTGCGTCACTTCCCGCAGCTCCCATTGGCTCGGAACAGCGAATCCTGGCCACGGGGAGCTGCGGGCGGCCGTGCCTGCGGACGGTCAATGTAAACAAATTGTCTCGTGGCCTGCCAGCGGATTACCCTGATGGACTGTGTGCAGCCCGTAGGTTGCCCACCACTGGCATAGAGTGTACCACACATTCAGAGTTACACAGCAAGCCTCTTCCTTTATATACATTTACACATTACATTGCATCTCACGTTTTGGGATTGGCATGGTCACTTTGTAGGAACCAATCCCTGTACAATATTCACTGCCCATGCACATCTTACTATTTACCTCATCTTATGTTCCACGCCTATTGTATCCATTATCTTGTCCACTGTAAATGTTTCCTGGGTGTTTCCCCTGGTCTTATCTAGTACAGACATTCTATTTCCAACCTGCATATTCACTTCCCTCCCTAACCCTGTCCCCCATGAAATGAGGCCTTACCCACATCCAACTATTCATGTCAAGCAAGCTAGATCTACACATACCACCCTTAAACACTTCCTTTCAACGTCTTCCTGTTCAGCAAAGAACTAAAATAAAACTATGCAGGTAGTGATGGAGAAGGAAAGCAAGATGTCGAAACTTTTAATGTCAGAGGATGGGAGCAATGTGTGCTAAATATCAAGAGAATTTGATTACCGGTATATGTCCTAGAACTAAGTTAGATCACATGCCCTATGTCATAAACATACAGCTAAGGGTAGCACAAAATCCCTCCTTTACCTGTAAAGGGTTAAGAAGCTCAAATAACCTGGTTGGCACCTGAACAAAAGGACCAATGAGGGGAGAAGATACTTTCAAATCTGTGGGGGAAGGTTTTTGTTTTGTCTCCCTTTGTGTTTGTTCTCTCCGGGTCAGCGAGGAATCAGGGCAGGGAAAATACATCT
Source organism: Platysternon megacephalum (assembly GCA_003942145.1). Lineage (NCBI taxonomy): Eukaryota > Metazoa > Chordata > Testudines > Platysternidae > Platysternon > Platysternon megacephalum. Next base: position 529,705 of record QXTE01000265.1, read on the forward strand.
CCCAAAGCCATATCTGAACTAAGCATCTAAGATTACAAATTGTAAGTAATAGGAAGGAATTGTGTTAGATTATCTTTTGTTGTAGCTTGTGAATTTTCCCTATGCTAAGAGGGAGGTTTATTCCTGGTTTTTTGTAACTTTAAAGTTTTGCCTAGAGGGGAATCCTCTGTGTTATAAATCTTATTACCCTGTAAAATTACCTTCCATCCTGATTTTACAGAGGTGCTTCTTTTATTTTTTTCTTTATAATAAAGTTCTGCTTTTAAGAACCTGATTAGTTTTTAGTGTCCTAAAAACCCAAGGGCTGGTCTGTGCACACTTTGTTAACCTATTTGGTTGGTATATTATTCTCAAGCCTCCCCAGGAAAGGGGGTGAAGAGGCTTGGGGGGATTTTGGGGGAACAGGAACTCCAAGTGGTTCTTTTCCTTAAATCTTTGTCTAACTCACTTGGTGATGGCAGCAGTACTCATCCAAGGACAAGGAAGGATTTATGCCTTGGGGAAGTTTTTAACCTAAGCTGGTAGAAATAAGCTTAGGGGGTCTTTCATGCGGGTCCCCACATCTGTACCCCAGAGTTCAGAGTGGGGAGGGAACCCTGACACCCCACAACTTGCGTTTGCTACCCTTACTAGCTTTCAGGCAAGAACTGAACAACTTTATGCTTCCTTCACGCTACAATGGCTATCTCCACAAACCTCGTTCGCGTGTCAGGTCCTGAGAGGTCAAGGGACACTCCCTGCCAAACAAAATGAAATTGACAGTACAGTAAAAGTAAACAGCAGGTGAGTAAAAAGTATTTCCACTAGAATATGTTCTAATCTTATTTAAACTGTTGAATATAAATAGGCAATTTTGGTGACAGGGATGGTTCTGCCTTGATATAACCAGAGCTGGTTGAATAATGGTAACAATTTTTAATGGAAAATGGTGCTGAATTTTCATTTGTTAAAAAATTTCAACTAGCTCTATAAGCAGGCTGCATAACAACAAAAACAAAAAGGCAAAACATTTAGACCTCTTGATCAGCTGTAGACATAAGATGACCCAGGCTCTAAAACTCTCTGCCATGAGTGTTTGTTTTGTGGAGGAGTGTCTGGGCTGGGGCGGGGGGTGCCCCACAGCTGGGCTCTGGCAGTAGGGGGTATGGGTGTCTGGCCCTGCAGCTGGGCTCTGGGGGTGAAGGGAAGAGGGTGTGGGTGTCTAGGCTGGAGGGACTCTATGAGGACAAGGGGCAGAGAAACAGGAACTCTGTTGTCATAGGGGTTTCTTTAACTATGTGCTCCTGAGGGAATCTTTTTTGTTGTCTGTATTGTTACAGACATAGTTGCTGACAGGTATTTTAAAATAAATTACCAAAATAATTGAAACTGGTATGATTATATAGTGTTGTTTTGACAAAAAATGGCAGGATTTTAAATTTTTTGGCACAGAATTCCCCCAGGAGTAATTACTGTTACTGACTGACTATTAGTACCATGGTATAACAGCATCACATACAGTATTCTTCTTGTGTTTTCCCACTCTTTGGCTTTGTTTCTTATCACACAGCCCACCTGTCCATCTTCTATTATACATTTGTTCTCTCTAGTTTGCTGTCTGCCTAGCTATGGACACCTAATCCATCACTTTTAGATCCCTCTGTACAGTTGCCTAAAGCAATTTTGTCGTTGTTGAATCACCCCTACTATTTCATAGAATCATAGAATAGAATCATAGAATCATAGAATCTCAGGGTTGGAAGGGACCTCAGGAGGTCATCTAGTCCAACCCCCTGCTCAAAGCAGGACCAAACCCAACTAAATCAGCCCAGCCAGGGCTTTGTCAAGCCTGACCTTAAAAACCTCTAAGGAAGGAGATTCCACTACCTCCCTAGGTAACCCATTCCAGTTCTTCACCACCCTACTAGTGAAAAAGTTTTTCCTAATGTCCAACCTAAACCTCCCCCTCTGCAACTTGAGACCATTACTCCTTGTTCTGTCATCTTCTATCACTGAGAACAGTCTAGATCCATCCTCTTTGGAACCCCCTTTCAGGTAGTTGAAAGCAGCTATCAAATCGCCCCTCATTCTTCTCTTCTGCAGACTAAACAATCCCAGTTCCCTCAGCCTCTCCTCGTAAGTCATGTGCTCCAGCCCCCTAATCATTTTTGTTGCCCTCCGCTGGACTCTCTCCAATTTATCCACATCCTTCTTGTAGTGTGGGGCCCAAAACTGGACACAGTACTCCAAATGAGGCCTCACCAGTGCTGAGTAGAGGGGAATGATCACATCCCTCGATCTGCTGGAAATGCCCCTACTTATACAACCCAAAATGCCATTAGCCTTCTTGGCAACAAGGGCACACTGTTGACTCATATTCAGCTTTTCGTCCACCGTAACCCCTAGGTCCTTTTCTGCAGAACTGCTGCCCAGCCATTCGGTCCCTAGTCTATAGCAGTGCATGGGATTCTTTCGTCCTAAATGCAGGACTCTGCACTTGTCCTTGTTGAACCTCATCATATTTCTTTTGGCCCAATCCTCTAATTTGTCTAGGTCCCTCTGTATCCTATCCCTACCCTCCAGCGTATCAACCACTCCTCCCAGTTTAGTGTCATCTGCAAACTTGCTAAGGGTGCAGTCCACACCATCTTCCAGATCGTTAATGAAGATATTGAATAAAACCGGCCCCAGCACCGACCCTTGGGGCACTCCACTTGATACCGGCTGCCAACTAGACAAGGAACCATTGATCACTACCCGTTGAGCCCGACCATCTAGCCAGTTTTCTATCCACCTTACCGTCCATTCATCCAGCCCATACTTCTTTAACTTGCTGGCAAGAATACTGTGGGAGACTGTATCAAAAGCTTTGCTAAAGTCCAGAAATAGCACATCCACTGCTTTCCCCTCATCCACAGAGCCGGTTATCTTATCATAGAAGGCAATTAGGTTAGTCAGGCATGACTTGCCCTTGGTGAATCCATGCTGACTGTTCCTGATCACTTTCCCCTCCTTTAAGTGGTTCAGGATTGATTCCTTGAGGACCTGTTCCATGATTTTTCCAGGGACTGAGGTGAGACTAACTGGCCTGTAGTTCCCTGGATCTTCCTTCTTCCCTTTCTTAAAGATGGGCACTACATTAGCTTTTTTCCAGTCGTCCGGGACCTCCCCCGATCGCCATGATTTTTCAAAGATAATGGCCAATGGCTCCGCAATCTCATCGGCCAACTCCTTTAGCACCCTCGGATGCAGCGCATCCGGCCCCATGGACTTGTGCTCGTCCAGCTTTCCTAAATAGTCCCGAACTACTACTTTCTCCACAGAGAGCTGGTCACCTCCTCCCCATACCGTGCTGCAGAGTGCAGCTGTCTGGGAGCTGACCTTGTCTGTGAAGACAGAGGCAAAAAAAGCATTTAGTACACTAGCTTTCTCCACATCCTCTGTCACTAGGTTCCCTCCCTCATTCAGCAAGGGGCCCACACTTTCCTTGACTTTCTTCTTGTTGCTAACATACCTAAAGAAACCCTTCTTGTTACTCCTAACATCTCCGGCTAGCTGCAACTCCAAGTGTGATTTGGCCTTCCTAATTTCACACCTGCATGCCTGAGCAATACTTTTATACTCCTCCCTGGTTATTTGTTCAATCTTCCACTTCTTGTAAGCTGTTTTTTTGTGTTTAAGACGAGCAAGGATTTCACTGTTAAGCCAAGCTGGTCGCCTGCCATATTTACTTTTCTTCCTACACATGGGGATGGTTTGTTCCTGCAACCTCAATAAGGTTTCTTTAAAATACAGCCAGCTTTCCTCTACTCCTTTCCCCCTCATGTTATTCTCCCAGGGGACCTTGCCCATCAGTTCCCTGAGGGAGTCAAAGTCTGCTTTTCTAAAGTCCAGGGTCTCTGTTCTACTGCTCTCCTTTCTTCCTTGTATCAGGATCCTGAACTCGACCATCTCATGGTCACTGCCTCCCAGGTTCCCATCCACTATTGCTTCCTCTACTATTTCTTCCCTGTTTGTGAGCAGCAGGTCAAGAAAAGCTTTTCCCCTAGTTGGTTCCTCCAGCACTTGCACCAGGAAGTTGTCCCCTACACTTTCCAGAAACTTCCTGGATTGTCTGTGAGCTGCTGTATTGCTCTCCCAGCAGATATCAGGGTGATTAAAGTCACCCATGAGAACCAGGGCCTGTGATCTAGCAATTTCTGTTAGTTGCTGGAAGAAAGCCTCGTCCACCTCATCCCCCTGGTCTGGGGGTCTGTAGCAGACTCCCACCACGACATTACCCTTGTTGTTCATACTTCTAAATTTAATCCAGAGACACTCAGGTTTTTCTGCATATTCTTGATATGCTGCTAGAATTGCTTTTCCTAAAATGTATCCCCGATCATGTTCTTTAATGGCCAGAAACAATATGATGTAATCTAAAGCCCGCCAACCCTAAAATTTGTAGTTTGTAAAGTGCTTGAAACTTGCCAGGTCCTTCTGATTGATGGCATATTTGATTGACAATTTACCAGCTTCCCAAAATTCTCCAGAGAACTGTCACAGATCTGTCTTATAGACAATATAATGGAAGCAATCCATCTGCTCCAGGACCACCTCTTCTTAGTTGTGATGCTTATTAGGATTTAATGTTCGCCTAGATTCTGATGATTTGTACACTAGCACAGAAGCTGGAACAGATGCTACTATGCTTGTAATTATTCTTTACACAAGAGTCAGTACAATATTATGTCTACCAGGCCTCAGCCAATCTTCCCACTCCATCACAATTCTTTGTGTGCATATCATATTACGGTTACTGCACAATCAAGCAGAAACACTGTAGTCTCATAGCTATTCAGTTATTTTTCTGTCTCAAATAGCATCAGGAGAACTTCATATGTTCTAGTTTAAAAACACTTTTCAGTCCTGTTGCATATGCAACTATATTAGTGAATGCTAAAAAAGATGTATGCTTAACTCTCTACAGTTCTTACATTTAAAAAAAAAATTAAGAATAAGTTGATTCTAAACAGATAGTATTTTTGTAAAAAGTATGAGCATTCTAGGGAAGGAAGAGAGCTAACAGCTGTAACATATGGTCAATTCTGAGAGGTTTTGTTTTAATGATGATTATTGTTGAGATAAGAGCCAGCTGCCATTCATTATTGCACCCTCCTTGCCTTTCAGCTGAATGTTCAGAATCAATAGAGATCAATGAGAATTTCAGTGAATTGCAGTTAAGGTGTTGTTTTTTCTTTCTCTACCCCAAAGAATAAGTTCTAACTCATAAACTTCATTCCTTAATTAACCAAAAATGGGCATGAACTATAAAACTTTGAAAATCTAACCATGTCCCTAAATTCAACAGAACTTGGATCCAAGACTTTGGTTTGGCCAATCATAGAGGTGGTGCCCAGCTGCAAAATATGGGTCTGGGTTTGGATACTAGATCCCAACACATTTCAAAGGTCTTCAAACCTCAGGGTTTGTTTCAGTCCATATCAAATTTTTTACCTAATCTCAGTTTAGAAGAGTTATTAGTAGCCTACTTGATTAATGGAAGTCTTGTTTGGGAACACTCTGGTTAGAAAGAAGAATAAAACTATATAAAGCACTGTCAATTACAGATTAAAGAGGATTCTAAAACCGACCATACCTTAAGGTACTGTAGCTGCTTCTATTTTATCATAAAGCCCCAAGTGATCCAGACTTCCCCTACTGCTTATAAACTCAACTGCTTCAATAGCTACAGCTTATTTTCTGTCTTGCCTCCGATGTGAACTAGGATGACATACAGTATTCACTTTATGTGCAAAATTAATCACATTATTCTACCACCCTTGAACTCTTCAGTACTGCATTCAGTCATAAGCAGAAGCTCAAATCAAATGAATTCAGTACAAATATATTTAGTGCCTTATTAATTTGTTTATTGATAACATAAGAATTAGATCCTGCTAATATATTGCAGGATCATTGAGTCCAGAAAACAGTCACCAATAAAACAGTCAAGAATAAAACACTGTATAAAATGCCATTTTGACAGAAAAAAGGCAACCCAGGAAATATGAAACATAAGACATGACCCAGGCAAAAATCCATGGGCCGGATCCTCAATTTGTGTAAATTAATGGAGCTATGCTGACATGTACCATCTGAGGATGTAGTCCTGTATGACTGGCAGTGCTGAGCCTGGAGGTACTGTCACGTCTGTTACCACTATGTATAGCTCACTGTTCATACTTACATATTTTTAATTAAATAATTGCAGTGCATGAATGTTTATTATATTTCATTAACAAATTTAGGCAGGTAGCTGGAAACATGTACTGAAATACCCTGACTGGGACATAACCATATTCTGCAAAAATTAATGTGTCCATATTCTGGTGGAGAACACCCATACATGGCATCCTTCTACTCTGTGCATAGTGATAGTAGGAATAATTTGCTCAGGGGCTGTGCACCAAAGCCACTGCTGGGTCAGGATGTTTACCTGCATAAAGGGTTGACAAATGCCCAGCCAAAGCTCCAGAGAGGGATCAGACAGCTTCCCCTCCATGTTCCTGCCTCTTGTAGTTTTTTCTGGTATGTGCAGGGCTGGCGCAACCCATTAGGCGACCAAGGCGGTCGCCTAGGGCACTGCTATTTGGGGGGCACCGGCGCCCCGGCAGTCCGTGGAATTTTGGGGGTGGGACCTTCCGCCGCCGCTGTCAGGGGCGGCATTTCGGGGATGGGAACTTCCAGCGCCCTAGGGCGCCGGAAAAGCTGGCGGCACTCCTGGGTATGTGCCTGCTGTATGAGCAAAGCCAGATAGTTATATGGAGTCAACTGTGTAGGGATTACTCTTATGATACACTTGGAGGATAGACTATATCACTGTGTATTGGATGATCTTTCACTTGCAAGGGTTATCTTTTACAGGATGTAGCATTTGCCTGAGGTGTGAATCAGTGACTTCCTGTGTTCTTGTAAATAATAAAAATGTATTTGCATAAATTGCAAAAGAACTTAAATAGCTGTAAATAGCCCTTTGTGAATGTTGCCTACAGAGCAGCCACACATAGGATTTAACCAAGTTGGGAAAAAAGAGACAAATACTAATTGAGATATAGCATAATTTCAGACCTGATGGGAATATCTTGAGTCTTGGGAGTGCTCTATATTAACTAGTAGTGAAGACAGCTATTTTTGAAGAAGCAAATCTCACAATAAATGTTTCATGCAAAATAATAACTCTTTAAAACTTTTAAGATCATGATGCAATGACAATGCCTATCAGAACTGCATATAAGCTGGGGTCAGTTTAGAAACAGGTCTGTCAATGATATATAGGGCCAGCACCTGGCCAACACAATGGTTTGAACTGCAGAACAATATAATAGGGTAGTAGAATTGCCCCTAAGGGCAGCTGGACATTCTCCTAGCATAGCACATCCTTGGCTGTTAAGTCACTATAGCCAGGATTCTAAAACAAACTTCCCTTGAAAAGGGGGCAGAAGGGTGAGTGACCAGAGTACCTTGCACTCAATCTGCAGCCAGCATACCACAGACTAGGGTCTAATTTACATTGGAAGGGGGAGTAGCTGGCCTGGGAAGACTACTCTCCCTGGGTTGTGACCCGCAGGGCAGGTAGCCCACACAGGACAGTGAAAGCCTCAAAACCTTGCCAAGGGAATATTGGCTGGCTCACAACTGAGTGCAATAAAATGATACCACAGTCCTGCAGCATTTCTTTGTGTTTACTTTGCCACATCTCTTATCTGAAAACTATGTCCAATCTATCTTGATGTGAGGTATTTAAACCAAGGATAATGATTCAGGGTCATGCTATACCTGTATCATAGAGTCTACCACTTTACTAACTTTCTTAATTCTAACAGAAGTCTTATTTGCTTCCAAGTTTTTGTTAAGTAAAAGGTAACAGCATTTCTTTAGAGTGACTTATCAGCCAGCAAACCAACCATCTAGAGGATTACCAAGTGGATTTTCTGTAATGAGTTCATGGTCTGGGTCCTGTGGATAGGATAGTATGCAGTGTTGTTGTAGCCATGTTGGTCCCAGGAAGAAGAGCTTGTGTAAGCTTGAAAGCTTGTTTCCCTCAGCAACAGAAGCTGGTCCAATAAAAGACATTACCTCACCCACCTTGTCTCTCTGATAGGATGCTATGTCATACATACAGAAACCCCCACCATCAAGGTCTCCATTCTGCAGAAAGGACAAAGGGTTTAATGGCTATGAAGCATGGACCAACTTCTCACCCAGAATGATGGCATTGTGCCTTCAGATCAGGGTAGAGTCACATTAGTGCAAGGTTGTGGGGAAGCTTGTACTTCTGCCACCTATGTTAATCTATCAATATATACAGTATCAAGAATTGTTAAAATAGTCATATCTAATGCATTAGTTTGGATAGTAAGGCTGGCTCTGATCTAGTTTGCTTGACATGAGTGAAATTTTGCCTTAAATGACCTCGTTGAGTAAACTAGTTTCCTAACTCCTATATAGGACAAAAGGGGATGTTTAACACAGGATGTGCTTAAATTGATAGACAACATCTACAAAATGTGCTGCCAAAAGGCAATTAGGGAAAAGGCAGGTGGAAAGAGACTGGAAAGTCCAAAGCCCCTAAGCAGAGAAACAGGTCACTTTGACCTGGACAAATATACACAATTAGCATGTAATCAGTGGTAATAAGCCAATTAGAAAAGAGAAATGCTAACACAAAAGCAGGAAGGACAGCAAAAGTTAAGCCAATTAAAGTTCACACACGCATACTGTACTTAAAGGTGATTGGAAGAGAACTAATGAATATGTAATTTACAAAAAACACTATCAGACGTGTTTTAAAAGCAGATGCTTGCCAGCCAGGGGAGCTAGCTGTACCAAGCCTTCCCCAGCTGACCTTGCTACAGGAGTGGTTGCTGCTACATAGGACCAAAGACTGTTCTCAGCCTGTGGAAGCGCAGGGGCCCCGCGAGCCCTGGCCCGGCGGCGGTCCAGGTCTTCGGCGGCATTTTGGCGGTGGGGAGCCCTTCTGTCGCTCTGGGTCTTCGGCGGCATTTCGGCGGCGGGTCCTTCAGTGCTGCCGAAGATGCGGAGCGACTGAAGGGCCCCCCGCCGCCAAAATGCCGCCGAAGACCCAGACCACCACTGGGTGAGTACAAGCGCCGTAGCTCCCCCGCTTTGCCCCAGGTCCCCTGAATCCTCTGGGCGGCCCTGGTGCCAGAGGGCAGAAGACCACCAAATTAGGGGAAAACTGTCCAACCTCACCCCTCACGGCTGATGCTGAGTATCAGGAAGAAGAGGGAGGCTGCAGTCAGCAACTCATTTCAAGCCATGTTGTGTAAATATCTGCTTACTATCCATTTCATCCAGGTCCTATGGCAGCTGCTAAGCAGCCAGCTGTTAGAGCAACCCATCTGTGGGAGCACATGCAGCCAGCCCAGGGCAAGTCTAAGATGTTTGCAGGGCTGCATTAGAAAAATCCTCCTTTCACTTGCAAAGTGATTACATTTAATGCAGAACCACTGAGACAGGAGATGCATGGTGCCTGAGTGCTCAGAAACATTCAACAACATTCCTTTATACTGCACATCAAATATACAGCTTGTAGTAGAAAGATGCTATTCAGCTCAAATACAGAACACTTTCTTTAAGTGATAAAAGGATGATATATGCATATGGTACAGAGATTACCCTTAAATATTCAGCATTTCCCATTGCAGTGGTATTTTCTGTACAGGTCTGTCGCATCTTAGGCGCATTTAACATGTGCGATTTAAGCTTTATGCGGTCAGCAAAAACAAGAAAAAAAACAAAAAAAAAGAGAAAAAGAACAATTTAAATACTGTTTCTGTAGTGCGGGCGATTCCGCCCGCCATTACACTCAATGTAATCTTGACTGTACACGATTTTCGCTTTAGGCGGTGACCGCGGAACGTAACCCCAGCGTAAGATGAGACAGACCTGTACTTAGCACAGCAAATACTATAGTAATGTCAAATGTTGCAGCATGGCAAATGTCAAATGACTACTAATTTAGAACCAAAGCCCACTGGAGTCAATGATTTCAGGGTGCTTTGGATCAGCCCCATACACTCTAAACCCACTGGGATACCTATGTCTGTTTAATCTGACTAGCCACTAAATGCACCATCACTCTCCACAAATGCAGCATTGACCCGGCACTCATAAATGTGGTAATAATAATAAAAAAACAACAACAAATCAAGGCAATTGGGTAAATGTCTATTTCTGATTCATTTGAATAAATGTATTTTAAAAGCATCCTGTTTGCAATTCTTTTAAACTGGATTTTATGTGTTCCTTTGTTAAAGTACGATATATTTCTTTCTCTCTTCATTTAGGCTATGTCTACACTACCGCGGTAAGTTGACCTACGCTATGCAACTCCAGCTACAGTCGATGTATCTTAGGTAGAGTTACCACGGGGGTCGACGGGAGAAAATCTCCTGTCGACTTACCTTAGAATCATAGAATAATAGAATCATAGAATATCAGGGTTGGAAGGGACCTCGGGAGGTCATCTGGTCCAACCCCCTGCTCAAAGCAGGACCAATCCCCAGACTCTTCTTCTCGGGGGTAGAGTACAGGGATTGACTGGAGAGTGATCTGTAGTCGATTGGGCGGGTCTTTACTAGACCCACTAAATCGACTGCTGGTGGATCGATAATTCTCCACAAATGCGGCATTGACCCGGCACTCATAAATGTGGTAATAAAAAAAAACAAATCAAGGTAATTGGGTAAATGTCTATTTCTGATTCATTTGAATAAACGTATTTTAAAAGCATCCTGTTTGCAGTTCTTTAAACTGGATTTTATGTGTTCCTTTGTTAAAGTACGATATATTTCTTTCTCTCTTCATCTTAGGCTATGTCTACACTACCGCGGTAAGTCAACCTACGCTATGCTACTCCAGCTACAGTCAACATACCTTAGGTCAAGTTACCGCGGGGTCTACACCATGGGGGTCGACGGGAGAAAATCTCCTGTTGACTTACCTTACTCTTCCCCTTGGGGGTAGAGTACAGGGGTCGACTGGAGAGCGATCTGCAGTCGATTTGGTGGGTCTTTACTAGACCCACTAAATAGACCACTGGTGGATCGATCTCAGAGTGTCGATCCCGCTGTAGTGTCGACCTGCCCTTAAGCAATTCCCTATAATATGCAAAAAAAACGTGAGGTAAAATATTAATAAATCACCATTACCTTTAATGTTATCCAAGTATGGAATCAAGGGATTTGATGCAGTTTGTCTCATGTTTATTAAATATGAATAAAATGGATGTGCTTCATTATCTGTTAAATAAGCTCTTCAAAGATTACCTTCATAAATCAAGATACTTTTTAGCATCCAAAGAGAGAATTAATGGTGTCTTGACAGTTAAATTCGATAGTAAATATATACCTCGCTCTAAATTCTATTTTAACAATTATGTGCAGTACAAGGGCAGGGAGTGGGGAAGAAGCTTAGAGCAATTCCAAGGAACCCTATAAAAATTTAAGACTGCAAATCAAACTGGGCTTAACTCTTCAATGGGTGAACAGAACCCCTCACCTTGTGCGGGGGATAGATTTTTAAAGTGCTCAGCATTCACATAAGGGCCATATTTTCATAGGAACTCAGCTTCATTTTAGGCACCGAAGTAGGATTTTCAAAAGTACGTAGCAGCTCCTGTTGAGCAGGGTGGATAAAAATCAATAATTTAAAAAAACAAACAAACAAAAAAACCAGTTTTTTTTTATTTAAATCAGATTTTTTGGATAAAATGATTTTTGAGAAAAAAACTATCTAAAGATAGTTTTAATTAAGATACATTATAGCTCAAAGATATCTCATCATGGAATAGGGATTATAAATTCTAATTTTTAGTATGAGACAAAATATTCATGCAATGTTTGACAAAAGTTTTGTAAATGAGTTCCAATAGTTCATGGATTAGGGACCCAATCTTATGGGGCTCCAGGGGCTTCTGTATAGATTATTTAGGTTAATCTTTCTATCTACCCAATGGGACTCAGTGCTCAATCTAGAAGATACCATCAGAGATGCTTAGTTTTGCAGTTCTCAACTGTGGATTTGTGTCTCCAGAGATAACATGCTTGTTAACGGCAAAAATGTTTTTAAATAAATAAATAAGATATAGCGGTGAGAAATAACAGACCTCAACCCTATTGTCCCTGTGCAAATTTGTGTACACAGAGTCAGTCCCTTACCTCTCTCTAAAAGTGCAAAGTTTCAAAAAGTTCAATGAATAGAAGATTGTTGGGGGCGGAATAGATCTGGACAAGGAGAAGAAGTCTGGAGATAAATGTGAGAAGGGATGGACAGGCAGTAGAAACAAAAGTGAAACTGTTTGAGCAGCATATTCCAGAAGTCTTGAGGTCTTTCTGAGTGTAGCCTTCATTGATTTGAGATCTATCATACTATTCTCTCACTAGAAGGGAAAACCTATAATGGCAGCAGGCTGTAAAAGAGATCTAGTTTGGGAATATTTTAATGAGGTTTCTCTACCTGTGGGTAAGACAGGCATGCATGCAAAATGCAAACCGTGCAACAAAGAAATGCAAGGCCTGGTTACCCAAATGAAACAACATCATGAGACGTGTTCATTCTCAGGAGGAAGCTGCGTGGAAGATGATGAAAGGAACATGTCTGAACATTCAGGATCTTCAGGTTGGTAGACTTTTTTATTTCATACTTCTTTCTTAAGGACTATTCTTGAATTCTCATGTTTGAGCAAAAAATATAGTTGTTACTCTATGGTACTATCATTTTAGATGCAGTTGTGATAAAAAATAAATAGCTGAAATAGGCAGATCTTCCTTTTACAATTTCACATTTAAAGTAGTACTGCGTGTCAGTGAATGCAATGAGTAATACTAAATGAGCAGTACGGTAATAATAATTAAATAACTGCATTGACTTATTTTGTTTAGGAGAATCCATCCTCAACATACAGAATTCTGAAGACTATCCACCTTCAAGATCACCATCATTTTCTATAGTTTCCAAGTTATCTGCCAATGCTAGTGTTTCAGTCACATCATGTATGTCACATAGCCACAGTATAACACCTGTAGCAAAAAGAAAAAAAATCTCCATCATCCAGAAACAACCATAGATAAGTTTGTGATTAGAACCAGCAGATTACAAAAAGAGGTAATTGATGAAAAAATAGCCCGGTTTGTTTATGCAACCAACTCTCCTTGCCGTATGATTGGGAACCCACACTTCATTAACATGGTTCAGTCATTAAGACCAGGATACAGTTCACCTAACAGAGCAGATGTCGCAGGCAAAATGCTGGATAAAGTGTATGAAAGAGAAATTGAGCAGTGTGCGAAAGGTCTAGAGGGTAAAATTGTTAACCTGAGTCTTGATGGGTGAAGCAATGTCCACAATGATCCTGTTGTATGTGCTTGTGTGACAACAGAAGAAGGGAATGTCTTCCTTATAGAAACAATTGATACATCGGGAAATGCACACACAGCAGAATACTTACAAGAAGTAGCAGTAAAAGCTATAACAAAGTGTGAATTTTTTTTTCAAATGTCTAGTATGCAGCTTGGTCACAGACAATGCTGCAAATGTATCCAAGATGAGAAGAAATTATTTAGAAGAGAGTGAAGAAAGTCCCAAGCTAATAATATACGGTTGCAGAGCTCATTTGATGCACCTCCTAGCCAAAGACTTCAGTTTTCCAGAAATAAAGGCTAATGTTGTTGAAATTGCAAAATACTTCTTTAACGACCACTTTGCAGCAGCTGCTCTGAAAAAAGTGTGAGGAACCAAGCTAACTCTCCCATAAGATGTGCGATGGAACTCAGTAGTGGACTGTTTTGAGCACTATATCAAGAACTGGTCTAATCTGATGACAGTTTGTGAACAAAATTATGAAAAAATAGATGGCACTGTCACAGCCAAAGTTCTCAACATTGGGCTTAACAGAAATGTTGAACACATGCTAAGTACCCTGAAGCCTATTTCTGTAGCCTTGAACAAAATGCAGGGAAATAGCTGTTTTATTGCTGACACTATTCAAATTTGGAAGGAATTGAGTGAGATCTTAAAAATAGAAATATGCAATGACAGAGTTAACTTATAAGCATGAAAAAAATGAATGGGACAAGCACTATCTCCAGCTCATTTTCTTGCAAATATTTTCAATACTCGATACCAGGGTCAAACCTTAACTGCTAAAGAAGAGGAGTTGGCTATGACATGGACATCCAGCAATCATCCCTCCATAATGCCAACTATAATAAATTTCAGAGCTAAGGGTGAACCATTCAAGAAATATATGTTTGCTAAGGATGTTTTAGAGAAAGTCACACCAGTGAACTGGTGGAAGTCACTTAAGAACTTGGATTGAGAGACCGTTGAAGTGATAAACTCACTTTTAACAGCAGTAGCTTCTTCTGCCGGTGTAGAAAGAATATTTTCTTCCTTTGGACTAATTCATTCCAAATTGAGAAATCGTTTGGGACCTGAAAAAGCAGGAAAGCTTGTTTTTTCTTTTCCAGATTATGAACAAACAGGAAAATGAAGTTGAAGACGAATGAGTTAGCTGCAGAATCCAATATTTTAAGTTTTTCACATTGACCTGGCTGACATAGTTGATTTAATTATTGTTTTTTTTTAATATTTCATTTAACTATTTTTAGTTAAAAACAATTTTAACAAAAACAAACCTGATTTTAAAAAACTTGAATGTTTAACTAAATTCAAAAATTCATATGCTTGTTTTGTTAAAATATTATATGTTTGCTGTTGAAGAAAAAAATCCAGAATACATAATGTTTTTGTTTTAGTTAAATAAAACAATTTAAATAACTGTCTGGTGATGTTCTCCTCCTAATACATCATGGCAAGAAAATCTTCCAAATAGTAATGATTAACCTGTTGAATTGGAGATAGTTCACCTCCCAATGACTTCTTAAATATCTGCTTCAATTACCTTCGGTAAATGAAATAACCAAACAATCATTCATTTTCTGATATAGCTGTAAAACTAATCTGAAAAGTTTTCAAAATAAATCACTTAAAAAATGTATAGTGTGTACCTTCTAAAAAAGAAACCTATATCTATCTCTGAGTTGTGAAGAATATGTATTAAGGTTATAACAACCAACAAGAATGCACTTTTATGTAGAAATCCATGATTAAATCGAGTCTTCCTGACTAGTGATTTAAATCAAATCCACCCTGAGAAATACCATTTTTACTTTCTGTGCTATTTCATGGAATAGCAAGGCACAGCAAGCACGTTATTCAAATCCATTTAGCTCACCCATACAGAAGTCATACTAGTTTCCTACTCAAAACTGTAGGAAGACACTGCTTCCCTGAAATTAGATGAAGACAAGTTGCAACTTGGGAGCCTTCTTCCTCCTTCTGCTTTCTCTACTAAGCTCTACTTTTTTGCCTCTTCTGCTTCCCTCTTTCCTTTATCAAATATTTATCACAGCCAGTCCCAGACCACTTTGCCTCAGTGAGGATTGGTTATGTCCAAAAGAACTGCTATTTATTCAGCCTGGCCCCTGCAGGTGCCAGTTCAGTTCTGAAAAACCAGCACTTACTGTCTGCTGTTAACAACAAGTACATGATCATTAGTGGCTGACCATGTTTTCAGTACTATTCAAGATTGGAGAATGAGCGACCTTCATCTTCTAAGAGCTTAGAGTCTAAAAGACTGGCACAGAAGGCAGGACACAGTGGGAAGTTCAGAGGATTAACTTGGACAGTGGATTTTTCTTTGCTTGTTTTGTGATTGGCTCACCGAGCATAAAAAAGGGGTGGGCATGAGGGAATAAGAGATTCTTTAAGGGGGACTTGAATGCAGAGAGGACAGTGGCTCAGTGAACCATGATGGGGAGGGTATTTCATGCACTGGCTGTGGCAAGAAGGAGGCACAAAGATGGGTATGGGAGAAAGATGGGAATGGTGCACTGAAGTATTTTAAAATGGAAGTTGGTTTTCAGAAACAGAGGAAGTGCCATAGAATCAGAATTGAAGGGGTCAGTAAAGTAATTGTTTCCTTGGAGAACTCTTAAGGTAAGTTCCTCTGGAATGGAAATCTCACCACACAACTGCCACTCAAAAAGTATGAGTTTCAGATGTGAAGGAACCTGAATCCTAGGGACCACATGGTCAACTCCAATGTGGGTAAACCAAGCATGGCTATTTCTGATGATACCAAAAAGCCCTGAACTCCAATGGACAAACTCTTATCCTTACACAAGTGCCTAGTTCCCTAGGGCAGAACATCCCCTCCCACCAGCCTTGCTTACTGGCCTGTGGCACTGGAACATTTTTAGTAGTGGGGGTGCTGAAAGGCAACCACCTTACCCCATTCACCCACCCCGTCCTCCCGAGCTGAGGCTGGGAACAGGGCTGTGTCTCCAGGAGGGGGGGACTCGGACAGTGGTAAGGGGGCCAAGACGCAGCTGGGACCCCACGTGCAAGGCCAGTAGCAGAGCCCCACCATGGGGCTGGGCACGGGGCCCCAGGGGTGGAGCCCTGGAAGCGGGGGGGTCAGGTACGGGGCCCTGGGAGCAGAGGCCTAAGAGCGGGAGGTGGGGTTGGGCGCAGGGCCCCGGGCATGGGGCCAGCGGCCAGGATCCCAGGAGCAGAGCCTCGGGTGCGGGTCTGGGAGTGGGGCCCTGGGCATGGGCCCTGGGCACAGGACCAGTGGCCTGGGAGTGTGGTCGGCAGCTGGGACCTGAGCCCCAGGTGCAGGGATGGGAAGCAGAGTGTGGGGCACAGGGCCAGTGGCCGGGGAGCAGGGCCAGTGGCCAAGCCCTGGGAGCAGGGCCAGGGAGCGGAGTCCCGGGAGGGCTAGGAGCAGGGCCCCAGGTACGGAGCCATCAGCTGGAAAGTGGGTTGTGGAACCGGGACCCAAGCTGGGAAGTGCAGCCTCCAGCGTGGGGCCAGCGGCCCCGCATAAAACCCATGGGTGCTGCAGCATGCCATTCACCCGTACTGTCCATGCCTATGTTATTGGGCTTTGCACAATCTGCTTGCTATCCTCTACTCCAAATCTGTCTGCATTGAGTTGATGCTATATGTATTTGGGTAGGGGGATCATACATCCAGTTTTGGTCAGGACAATCCTTTTTAAGCCCTATCCCTGATGTCCCCACTTTTTTGGCAAAACTAGGCGTTTGTCCCATTTGCTCTTGCCAGCTTGACAAGAATAAATGTGACAACTGCCTAGTTTTGCCAAAAAAGTGGGATACACCCTCCTAGGGGCAAGCAGTGATGTTTTGGGGGGGACAGAAGCCTGGCTGATGTGTCTCTGCTATGCTCTGCCCCTCCAATCAGGGAGTGATGGGCTGTCATGTGCTCACTCTGCAGCCCAATCAGAGGGCAGAGCGGTCAGGGCCCTAATTCAAACTCATGGGGCCAGTTCCTGGAGCCCTCTCCAGCCATCCCCACCCCAACCAGCTTCTTTCCCTCTCCAGTCTGCCTCCAGTCACCCACTTCTGCCACATTCCAGCAGGTGTGCCATTAAGGGAGGGCAGAGGGGGCCATCTGCCCCCCCAAGTTTCGTTCCACCAGCTGGGAGTGAACCCCCAGTTCCCCACAATACCAAAATCTGAAATGATGGCCCTGCATCCTGGCCTTCCCCCATCTCCAGGGCTGCTCTCTGGAGTCTGCTTGGTCCCTCCTGCTACTTGGAGCCTCCATCCTGCCCCTCTGCTTTCCCAGCCCCCAAAGGGGCCTTGCCCTACTAGCTGGATAATCAGGGCCGGCTCCAGGCACCAGCTGAACAAGCAGGTGCTTGGGGCGGCCACTCGGGAGAGGGGCGGCACGTCCAGCTATTCGGCGGCAATTCGGCGGAGGGTCCCTCACTCCTGCTCGGAGCGAAGGACCTCCCGCCGAATTGCCGCCGCAGATCGCAATCGCGGCTTTTTTTTTTTTTTTTTTTTTTGCTGCCTGGGGCAGCAAAAACCCTGGAGCCGGCGCTGTGGATAATAGTCCAATGGCTTCACCTCCTGGCTCTGAGCCCCAAAGTACTCACACTCGCACACTCACACTCTGCTTTACTGCCCACATACCAGCCCATACCCATTCCTCCTCCCCCATCTCTGCTACTTGGCTCAACTGGGGGCGTGGAGGAATGTTTGTGGGGGTGTAGAGGACGTGCGGTGACACCAGGCAGCTCAGGCCATCCCCGTGTGTCCCATTTTCAGTTTAGGGAAATATGGTCATCCTATATTTGGGGCTAGAGGCTTGGCCCTGCTAATGTTACTGGCTATACTCAGGATCAGGGAAGGCAGAAAGGTAAATTAGAACCACCTTTGCTTTCCACTCAGTTCAGGTGGGACAAGCATGAACTTGATGCAGCTGAGGATTGAATCCATAGGTTTAAAAGTGCTTTGGGACTCTTCAGGATTAAAATGTAGGATATTATTATTCATGTCAACCAACCCTCTAAAACTGGGCAGCTTACTTTAATAAGCACCTCAAGAGAGAAGTATCCAAATGCAGAAGGTGGAAAAAACAATTCTGAGAAATCTTATAGTTGGAGGAAGTTTTACTTGCTACTAATGGTTCTCTCATTTTCTTTTGGTCTTCTCAGTACAGTACAAATAGGCTTCTTATAGCTTTTGCCCAGGTTTCCCAAAGTAGTTTAAAACAGCATTAGAAAAAATGCAATGCACAGTCTGAATAACTCAAAGAAAGCATTCCCACATCTCATTCCCACTCTACAAAGCAACATCTGAATAGTGCAGCTTACGATGCTGGGTCTGTTAAAGCTTCACCTTGCTGGACATATGTTTTCTATACATCAGAAGGGACTATTGATTAACTCAAATCCTGGTGAATCCCAACCTTTGTACTTTCTGAAATAGTCCAGTCTCACCAGATCTTTATCAGGAATGTTCCAGCTGACTGAGCATTTGCCAGGTTCCTGCAGATCTCTTGAGAGTTGTACTGTCAGAATACATATTCATCACTAAACCAGGACACAGCAGTTCACCAGTTTTAGGGTTACAGTTTAAATACAATGCTTACTGGGATATGATGGTTGGCTTGCTATGATCTTTTCTGAAACAAGAGATAAATGAATGGATGCTAGCTGATACTAACCTTTCCACAAATTACTGCCAGACGCGGTCAGTGGCAGATATCATCATTACCATCAAAGACTCAGTCATTAGCTAATATACGAGCTAGTGCAGAGGATGTTCCCTTACTTTTCTGGGTGGGCCCACATCCAGGTCACAACAGGGACAAGGAAGAGATAACATTCACTATTAGGCCACTGGTGCAGATACTTGGGAACTAGGTGGGCCAGGGTGGGAGTGGGCAGAGTCTTGGCACTGCCTCCTCAAAGTGCTGGCCAGCACAGCTGATCTGGTGCACTGGGAAAAGAAAGGGCTGGTGCAGCTTTTCCCCTGGGGCATGGTCCCAAGTCACAACCTAGTCCCTCGTATGCACTCAGGGCACATAACAAGGTGCCTGTCTAACCCCAAATGAACACTTCACATAGACTACTTCACCTCAAGGTTAAACTTAATTCTTATTATAAATACTTTCTGATGTGCAGTTACTGCACCTGGCTCCCAAGTATATTAACCCACCCACCCATTATAATTAGTCAGAAGTGTAAGACTTTCTATAGTCAAAATCTCAGCCACTCTATAGATACAGTTGACTCGAAGCATAGCTGCATAATACTATTATTACACTAGCACCAAGAGGACCCAGCTGAGATCACAGCCCCATTTGGTACGCACCCAGGCTAAGACAGTCCGTGCTCCAGAGATCACAATCCAATCATATAAAACAAAGGAAGAATTGTTATCCCCATTTTACAGATAATCTCCCTCTGCCTCAGCTCCTCAAATGACTTGCCCCAGGTCACAGAGGGAGCCTGTGGTAGAGCTGGGAACTGAACCCAGATCTCCTGAGCCCAGTCCAGTGCCTTAATCACCAGGCAATTCCTGCATATAAAGTTACTGAGTCTATCAGAGTGTTCACTGACCAGCGGTGCACAGCCTTGTAGCTGGGGTTGGCATAGCAAGTTCTCTGCCCCATCTGGCATCTTGCTGATGGTGCTCCAGCTCGGTGATGGTCTCTCTTCCCAAAACTCAGCAGCCCTCTGACCAGGTCACAATTTAGCCCTACCCTTTCAGGGTAGGAGTCCTAGAAATAAGAGTCCAGGTGTTCTTACAAAAAGGATCATCAGCCCGAACTTTGGCTAGGAGGACCCAGGCTTTCCCACTAGATGGGGTTCCAGTGCAGGGATGCTATAACCAGCAGCCAAGGTCTGCTCCTTCAGACTCTGTGCTGATGCCTCCCTGCACTTCTTCCTACTTCAGCCTGTCAGCAGGCCCCTGCCACAGCTTTTCTAAGTTCATCTTTCTCTCAGGGCCAAGACTCTAATGTCCCTCCCCTAGAATCTTCTAAGACACTCCCAAACCATAAAGTATAAACATAAGCTTATTTCTGCCCTCCTTGGCTATAACCTTACACCCCTCTGAACTTCTCTCTGCTATGTTCCCCAGTTAAATGTTTCCCAGGACTCGGTCCCTGGAAGCTCAGCTCCTGCCCTATTATCAGGATTCATCACAGGTACCTGCTCCAAGTTAAGCAGCCTTATCAGTAAACCTGGAAATCAGCCAGAACTGCATGAAGGAAGCAAGAAGAAAAGAAATAGGGCAGACTTCAAAATATCTGCGATACCTGTATACCAATGAAAGGACTAGAGGAACAAGCAGGATGAACTGGAAGTCATGGTATATAAAGAAAAATACAACTTAATTGGCATTACATAGACTTGGTGGGATAACTACCATGATTGGAGTACCAGCATTGAGGGAGATAACTTGTTCTGGAAGGATAGATATGGGGGGGAAAGGAGGAGGAATTGCACTCTATGTCAAGAATGTATACACTTGCTCCAAAGTTCAAGAGGAAGTGAGTGACAGACCTACTGAGACTCTTTGGATGAGAATAAAAAGGGAAAAGAATAGTAGTGAGGTTATGGTGGGGGCCTACTATATAGATAACCAAATAGGGAAGAGGAAGTAGTTGAGGAATTCTACAAGCAGGTAACAAGATTAGCTAACACACATGAGCTAGTATTAATGGGGGATTTTAACTTACCTGATGTCTGTTGGAAGAGTATTAAAGCAAATCATAATAAATTCTGCAAGTTCTTAGCATGTGTAAGGGCCAACTTTCTAAATCAGAAAGTTGAGGAAACAACTAGAGGGTCATCCATTTTGGATCTGGTTTTGACCAGCAGGGGTGAATTCATTGTGAATGTGAAGATGGTCGGGAAATTGGAAGGAAGTGATCATTATGGATGATCTGTGGATATGGGGAAAGCAGTGGATGTGATATATCTTGACTTTAGCAAAGCTTTTGATACAATCTCCCACAGTATTCTTGCCAGCAAGTTAAAAAAGTATGGATTGGATGAATGGAGTTTAATGTGGATAGAAAGCTGGCTAGATTGTTGGGCTCAACGGGTAGTGATCAACGGCTCGATGTCTAGTTGACAGCCGGTACCAAGTGAAGTGTCCCAAGGATCGGTCTTGGGACCGGTTTTGTTCAAGATCTTTATTAATGATCTGGATGATGGGATAGATTGCACCTCAGCAAGTTCACGGATGACACTAAGATGGGGGGAGAGGTAGATACGCTGGAGGGTAGGGATAGGAGTGACCTAGACAAATTGGAGGATTGGGCCAAAAGAAATCTGATGAGGTTCAACAAGAGTCCTGCACTTAGGAAGGAAGAATCCCATGCACCGCTACAGGCTGGGGACCAACTGGCTAGGTGGCAGTTCTGCAGAAAAGGGCCTGGGGATTACAGTGGATGAGAAGCTGGATATGCGTCAGCAGTGTGCCCTTGTTTCCAAGAAGGCTAATGGCATATGGGCTGCATTAGTAGGAGCACTGCCAGCAGATCGAGGGAAGTGATTATTCCCCTCTATTCGGCACTGTTGAGGCCACATCTGGAGTATTGCATCCAGTTTTGGGCCCCCCACTACAGAAAGGATGTGGACAAATTGGAGAGTCCAACGGAGGGCAACAAAAATGCTCAGGGGGCTGGGGCACATGACTTACGAGGGGAGGCTGAGGGAACTGGGCTTGTTTAGTCTGCAGAAGAGAAGGGTGAGAGGGGATTTGATAGCAGCCTGTAACTACCTGAAGGGGGGTTCCAAAGAGGATGGAGCTCAGCTGTTCTCAGTAGTGGCAGATGACACAACAAGGAGCAATGGTCTCAAGTTGCAGTGGGGGAGGTCTAGGTTGGATATTAAGAAACACTATTTCACTAGGAGGCTGGTGAAGCACTGGAATGGGTTACCTAGGGAGGTGGTGGAATCTACATCCTTAGAGGTTTTTAAGGCCCGGCTTGAGGAAGCCCTGTCTGGGATGATTTAGTTGGTGTTGGTCCTGCTTTGAGCAGGGGTTTGGACTAGATGACATTCTCTTAAGTAAGCTGGAGAAATGCGGGGTCGGCAGAACTACCATTAAGTGGATACAGAATTAAAGAATCGCAACCAATGAGTAACTATCAATGGAATGATGTCAGATTGGAGGGAGGTGTCAAATGCTGTTCCACAAAGATCTGTTCTAGATCCTGTGTTGTTTAACTTCTTTATTAATGACCCGAATATAGGAATAGAGAGATCAAATTTGCAGATGACACAAAGTTGTGTGTGTGTGTGTGTGTCATACTTTGGAGGATAGAGCTAAAATTCAAAGGGATCTTGATAAATGGGAGAACTGGGCTATAGACAACAAAATGAAATTTAACAATGACAAATGTAAGATGCTACACATAAGGAATTAAAAAGAAATGCACAAATACAGAACAGGGGATAACTGGTTTTGCAGCAGCACTGCTGAAGGATCTAGGAGTTGTGGTGGATCACAACATCAACATGAGTTAACAATGTAGTGCTGTTGCAAAAAAAAAAGGAAATGCAATTTTAGTTTGAATTAACAGAGGAATAGCATGCAAATCACGGGCGGTGATAGTACTGCTCTATTTGGCACTGGTTAGGCCTTAGCTGGAGTATCATGTCCTGTTCTGGTCACCAATGTATAGAAAGGATGTAGAGAAAGCGGAAAGGACCCAGAGGTGAGCCACAAAGACTATCAAAGGGACGGAATGCAAGCCATATGAGCAAAGGCTGAAGGAACGGGGTATGTTTAGTTTGGAAAAGAGGAGATTAAGGGGGGATGTGATAGCAGTTTTCAAATATTTCAAAGGCTGACATAAAAAAGATGGAGAAAAATTGTTCTCTTTTCCACAGAGGGCAGGACAAGAGGCAATGGGTTCAAACTACAGCATAGCAGATTTAGATTAAATCTCAGGAAAAACTTCTACCTGTAAGAATAGCAGGACAATGTAACAGACTGCCTAGGGATGTTGTGAAAGTTCCTTCACTGGGGTTTTCAAAAAGAGACTGGAGAGCCATCTGTCTTGGATGGTTTAGACACAACAAATCATGCATCTTGGCAGGGGGTTAGACTTGATGACCCTTGTGGTCCCTTCTAACCCTATGGTTATATGATTCACTGTTTATCACAACTGCTTTGGAAGTGTTCCATATAAGTGAACACAACCTAATAATTAGAGAACATAAGATAACACAGCAGGTGTCCTACCATAGTTATGCCCCACACCAGGAAAACACAGTGTTCTACTTGAAACTAAAGATGAGACCAATTCAAAATCCTGGATCTGAACATTCCTGAACTTTGTGGAAGTTTGAATCCAGGTCCACATTTAAACTCTGTGGCTTGGGTCTATTTGTTCTTGAAACTAAAAATAAACCCCTTTTTCTGGTCTTGTCAGTATTTTATACAAAGCAATGTTCCTGATCTTGCTGTCTGATCTAGTGCATCAATATTCTTTTTCTCTTTGTATTTTTGGATGGGATCTTCTGGGATTTTCCACTTTTCTTCCAGTAATCTCCCCACCTCCAACCTTCCAGCCTTGCATTTCACAACAGTCTTCCCTCTGTGCTGAAGCCAGCTGGACATGACTTGGACATGACTTCCTTGGGGGCTTTTAGCAATGCTCCCGGCAGTTGCCAAAGAGGTGCTTCTTTATAGCATTGGATGCTATTGTCAAGCATGTTATGAGTCATCAATGTATAAGAACTCAAGATGAAACTAGCTATAGAAAAAAATGATGGGGGGTCGGGAAGAGTGAGCGAGCGAGAGAATGACTCTGTTGACACCCACCTTGGCAGGGGGCAGGAGACCGTGGGTCAAATTGTCCTACTCCAATCACTTTTTCTTTAGCTAGCCACAGTGGAACAGCTGCAACAGGAGAAACAGAAGGACTTCTACATCAGAATATTCCATAGCTCAGTCCTTAGAATGCTCTCCCCTGAAAGATAGCATATCCCCCATTCAAATCCTCGCTCCCTGCTTAGGAGGGAAGGGGGAATTGCAGTTGGGTTTTTTACTGCCCAGGTTTGTGTGCTAACAGTAGCGGCGCCAGCTCTTCCGGCGCCCTAGGCGGCGGAAGGTCCCGCCCCCAAAATTGAGCAGACGGCCGGGGCACCGGCACCCCCAAAATAGCAGCGCCCTAGGCGACCGCCTAGGTCGCCTAATGGGTTGCGCCGGCCCTGTGTGCTAACCCCTGGGCTAAAAGTTCTAATCTAGGCTGTATTAGGACAGCCTGGTTCATTGTCATTTATACATACCCAGTAAGGGGAAATTCTGCCTCCAGTGACTTCTGCAGAGTTATTAACTTTAATCTGAACACAGCTGGTCAACTTCTGCTCTCAATTAAACACAGCTTCAACTTCATTGATTTAGGTGGGGGTCACATGTGCCTTAGAAGTCCATTTTAACTAAAAGTTTGCACCTTTTTATATAAACAGATTTAAAAATGGAAAAATCACAAAAAACACCCTTTTCCCATTCCTGTTGTAGCACACTTCTTTCTCTAAGACAAAAAAAATTATTCCTTGTGTAGTAAATCTGCCTGTTTTGTTATTTTAATTGGATTTGTTATTAACAAAGACTCCAGTGTTTTGATGTTAAATGGCAGGAAACTGGCCTGCTGCATTTCGGGTACTTTTTTATAGTAAGTACTTTTTCATAGTTTCTTTCCCATTTCTATTAAACTGGGTTTTAAAAACCCATGTAGAAGGATATCATAGAAAATCTGACTCACCTTGGTTTAAAAGCTAAATTAGAGCAATCTATCACTTCAGTCTAGTGATCATAGATTCCTCCTGGAAGATTCTGAAATGTCTGTACTAGTCCAGATTTTCAGAATAACAATGAGAATGCAAATTAAAATGTTTTATCACAGTGTGAAATTAAATATATGCCTCCAAAGGTCCAGTAAAAATTAAAAATTCACTTTAATGCATTTGTTAGCCTTTGCATATTAAAATGTAATATTTCAAATATGCAATATCTAGACATATTAAATGGCAAAAAACTTTGTTAATGCAGAGTTAGGGTTCCCAGTGATAGCTCTGCCTTTCCAGAATGTCTACTTCAGCAAAACTCAAACTTGTGAAAACCAGGAAATACAGAGTGAAGGTAAAAGCAACCTTAACTCTGCCCCTTGGAGATGGCAAGAGCCCCTGGGAATTATCTGCATGCACTCCAGCTTTATTCATTGTATTAGTGGTAGCTGTAATGAATGGTTGGAATAAGTTGGAGCAGCTGGAAGTCCAGGTATATTGTGTCCACTGTAATATGAAGAAAACTGGAATTAGGTTGAGGAGCATCATTGAGCTGTAATTGTGATATGAGAAGACCCAGGCCTGAGTGTAATCAAAAGAGAGTGGTGCATGTGTACATTGAGGTTCTAGTCTACATCCTTTCAATATACAATTGTGTATGTTGTGTCAATAGCAGGGCACAGGGCCTTTTCACCATAGGTATTGCCAGTATGAAAGTAGTCTGTGGATTTAATGAAGGATAGGGGAAAGTATAGGGTGAGGTGGTACCCTGAGTGCAAATGTGAAATGGTGGTAAAATTTTACAAGTGTTGTAGTCTGTTGATGGAGTAGGCTCAGTGTTGGAGCCTATGTCCCCAAAACCTGGATAGTTTTATAACATGGTTGTTACAGTAATTTTAAGCATGTAAGAGAAGACTCATGTCTCTCTTCTTCTCCACCTGTGCTCCGCCATTCCCCGCAACATGTATCACCCTCTCACATCAACATTTCCAACTCTTCCTCCCCTTCTCATCCCATTAAGCCACTGATTGGCTCATTAAATTCATTAAAATGTAAGATGTTTCTCCTTGCTGTCTCCTGTTCTATGCTGCTGTGTACACTTATTGCAGGCAGCAGTTTACAGGAAGGCCACATGTCACCTTGGTTATGTAGCCTGAACCCAACAACACTGAGCTGGGCCTCACTCCTACTAACCACTGCTAGCTGGGATTCCTGCCCCTGTTGCAGCCAGACTTCCTCAGCCATGCCCCAGGTTCATCCAATCTACCCCTCTTCCAAACAAGGCCCCTCCCCCACACACTCTGACCAGTGCCCACTCCTCCTGCAGGGGTGATGTGTGTATCTTAACTATTCATTGTCTGGATTTCAGATGTTTCCATTTCTGTTATCTTCATTTCCCCCACACCAGATCCCAGCTCACATGGATGGGCAAGGAGTGGGGCTCAGACACCTCAAGAGGAGCAGGGTCCCACAGCTCCCAGAACACAATGTGGACAGGGAAAGAGGCTCAGACCCCTGCAGAGAGGTAGGGCTCCCTCATATCCCAGCACACATATGGAAGGGGAGAATTCAGGGCTGACAGGCCTCCCTCACTCCGTAACCCTTCAACTGCCTCTGCTGTCCCTCATGTTCTCCAACTCCTGTCTTCTGTCCTCCCATGCCCCTTCATCCCTCCTGCAACCCTCTTCCCTCCCCTATCACCCATTCCTATTTACTCACCCCCACAGATTATACCCTCATCTCAGATGCATGCCCTCCCCGCTTCCTGGCTAGTGAGCATTCACATGTGTAATTTCTTTTCTTTTTAAAAATAGTTTCAGTGCCTTCTGAATGTTCTGCTGTATTTAGGGCTGGTCTACCCTGGGAACTTAAATAAGCCTGGCTACATCTCTGAGTGGTGTGAAAAATCCACACCCCTGAGAGACACAGCTTTGCTGACTTAACCCCCGGCATAGACAGTGCTAGGTCGATGGAAGAATTCTTTCGTTGACCTAACTACAACCTCTTGGGGAAGTGCAGTACCTATGCTGATGGGAGAACCTCTCCTGTTTGGCATAGATAGTGTCTTCATTGAAGTTCTATAGTGGCATCACTGCAGTGTTTTAAGTGTAGACAAGCCCATAATCTCTGATTACATTTTTTAGACAATTTGACAGAGGCAGATTTTCTCCCAGATGTTTACAATTCATTCTCAGATTTCTGCCCAGAGTGTGTTTCAAGCAGCAAAGTTGCAGGCTCAGAGCAGTACCGGGTTTACCATGGCACCAATGGTTCCATGGGGCTGGGCCCACATCAGAAGGGGCCCCTAACACTCCCTTCCTCCCCTCCTGTAATGCTGCGAGAGGCCCCGAGAGAGAGCTAGGAGCCGCACCCTGGTTACCACGGCACCCAGCCTCCAGCCCCAGAAACACCTGCCCCCACACAGGCCCGGCCAGCCCCTGGGGCGGGCAGACCACCAGCCCCTCCCACCCCCCCCCCCGAGCTATACACTGTACCAGGGCCCCGCTACATTGTATCCCTTGCACCGTGCCCAGAGACAGGCAACAACACTCTAACTCTCATCCTCTGCCTGCAGGGATCCAGCCCGGGAGCTGAGAGCCCTAGGGAGCCATAGTTCCTTGGCCAGCTCCCTGCCTGGACAGTCGGCCCTGGAGCAGGGAAGAAATGACACATTTCCCAGCATTCCCTTGGCTGCTATCAACAGGAGGGGGAGAGGGATGGGGAGGGAGAGGGAATGGTGAAGCTGCCAGGGCTGGTGAGACCCTATGTGCCACGCTTGCTGTGAATGGGGAGCTGGCTGCTAGAAGAGGGTGGTACTGTGAATGGGGAACATGTATGCACAAGGAGTAGAAGGCTTTGGCCCAGATATCACCCTCAGAAGACTTCCCCAGACTGGATTAGGGATGCTGGTGGCCTCGGCTGGCAGCCCCCAAAGAAGGAATTGGGTGGAATGAATGGACAATGCACCTCTATCTGAAGCCTAGCAAGGGAGGTATGTGGACCCCACCAGGAGAAGTTAAAATGATAAGAAAGGGTATATCTACACTACAAAATTAGGTCGAATTTATAGAAGTCGATTTTTTAGAAATTAATTTTATACAGTCGATTGTGTATGTCCCCACTTAAGACCATTAAGACCATTAACTCGGCGGAGTGCGTCCACAGTACCGAGGCTAGAGTTGACTTCCGGAGCGTTGCACTGTGGGTAGCTATCCCACAGTTCCTGCAGTCTCTGCCGCCCATTGGAATTCTGGGTTGAGATCCCAATGCCTGATGGGTCAAAAACATTGTTGCATGTGGTTCTGGGTACATGTCGTCAGGCCCCCCCTCCCTCCCTCCCTCCCGCTGTGAAAGCAACGGCAAACAATCATTTCTCACCTTTTTTTCCTGGGTTACCTGTGCAGACGCCATACCACGGCAAGCATGGAGCCCGCTCAGCTCACCGTCACCGTACGTCTCCTGGGTGCTGGCAGACGTGGTACTGCATTGCTACACAGCAGCAGCTCATTGCCTTTTGGCAGCAGACGGTACATTACAATTGGTAGCCATCATCGTTGTCTCCTGGGTGCTCTTTTAGCCGACCTCGGTGAGGTCGGTCAGGGGCGCCTGGACATATATGGGAGTGACTCCAGGTCATTCTCTTTTTAAGTTTCATCTCCTGGAGATTCAGTCCTGCCTGCAGTTGTACTGCACCGTCTTCTGGTGAGCAGCCAGGAGACGACGATGGCTAGCAGTCGTACTGCACCGTCTGCTGCCAGCCTAACATGTATAAGAGAGATGGAGTGGCTCAAAACAAGAAAGAGACCAGATTTGTTTTGTATTCATTTGTATTCATTTGCTCCCCCTCCCTCCCTCCCTCCGTGAAATCAACGTCCGACAATCGTTTCGGTGAGGTCTGTCAGGGGCACCTTGAAACGTTTAATGGAGATTCAGTCCTGCCTGGAATAGTGGGGGGAGGGATAGCTCATTGGTTTGAGCATTGGCCCGCTAAACCCAGGGGTTTGAGTTCAATCTTTGAGGGAGCCATTCTGTGTGACAGTTGTGTGTGTTTCTCCTTGATGCAACACCCCCCCCCCCCGCCTTGGTTGATTTTAATTCCCTGTAAGCCATGCGGTCAGTCGACCCTCCCTCGGCACCGCTGCGGGTCCCTCTTATAGCCTTTGTCCTTCATGCCCTTGGAGATTTTTTCAAATGTTTGGGCATTTCGTCTTTTAGAACCGAGTTCTGATAGCACGGATTTGTCTCCCCATACAGTGATCAGATCCCGTACCTCCCGTTCGGTCCATGCTGGGGCTCTTTTGCGATTCTGGGACTCCATCCTGGTCACCTCTGCTGATGAGATCTGCACTCACCTGCAGATTGCCAAGCTGGCCAAACAGGAAATGAGATTCAAAAGTTTGTGGGCCTTTTCCTGTCTACCTGGCCAGTGCATCTGAGTTGAGAGCACTGTCCAGAGCGGTCACAATGGAGCACTCTGGGATAGCTCCCGCAGGCCAATACCATCGAATTGCGACCACACTACCCCACACTACCCCAAATTCGACCCGGCAAGGTCAATTTCAGCGCTAATCCCCTCGTCGGGGGAGGAGTACAGAAATCGATTTTAAGAGCCTTTAAGTCGAAAAAACCGGCTTTTTTGGGTGGATGGGTGCAGGATTAAATCGATATAATGCTGCTAAATTCGACCTAAACTCGTAGTGTAGACCAGGGCTAAGGGAGGGAAGGCTCTACTAGAGGACCTGGGCAGCTTTAGGTACAGTATTAGGCACACAGGAGGATGTGACTCAATTTCCATTTCTGAGACATGGAAGCAGAAATTGGCTTTTCCTTTCCAGATTTATCTAATATTCAGAAAGGGAATCTAGCACCTCCCTTCCAGATTTGAACACCCTCAAAGTTCAGGAGCGCTCAAGGACAATTTGGGCTGCTCTCAGTCCTGCTAGTGAAGGCAGGGGACTGGACTCGATGACCTTTCAAGGTCCCTTCCAGTTCTATGAGATAGGTATATCTCCATATATTAAATTAAATTATTAAATATTAAATTAAATATATTAAATATTCATTTCTCCCAAATCAAATACTGATCCACTGTAATTTATTGTAGAAAAAAGTAGGATAAAATTGAGCAACAAATACTGGCATCTTCACAATGCTAACTAGGACCAGAATTGCTATTTTCAACAACTATTAGGATTTGTTTAAAAAGAAGATGACAGTAATATTGCATTGGCAAGTTCCCCACAGAAACCAAGAGTGGAACAAAAGAACAGCAAAGACACCTCAACTTTTCCTCATTACGTGGGACACTCTTACAATATGGATCCAGATATCCTCTAATCACACAAACTGAAAATTGTTCCACTTTATTGCAGTTCTGTAACCATGCAGGAACCAGTCCTGTGTTCTGTGCACATCCAAAATTCCTACTGAATTCAGAAGTGCCTGCTTTTGTAACCATACCACCTGATATTTTCAGTTCTTGTAAGCTCAGCAGGTTTACATTTAGTAATTGGGTGGGAAGCCTCTCAGAAAAAGTTAAGTGCTGCAGGAGGTGTTGATTATTCACCAGGTAATGTGAGTCCCTTCTGTTTACAATAGTAAACCAGTGCAGAATAGTTTTAGAATGCACTGTACTCCTAGAGTCTAGAATGAGTTCCTTTGCTTCTATATACAGCCCATTAAAGACAATGAAAAGATTCCCAATGACTTCAACAGGCTTTGGGTGGAACTGGTTATACATGGGGTAACTCCACTGTCTTCATAGGGTCCACAGCGGGGGGTGGGGGGTGAGCTTGTTGCAGAGCTGCTGCTCAGGGATGGGGAACCTCCTGGTGCCCCAGCCTCCAAAATCATCCAGGATACACCTTCTACACTGCTAAGTGTTAGCTGTTGGGTGCATGGGAATTGGGGGCCCCTGCTGCAGGTGATAGGCATCTCAGGTACTTAAAGCCATGGCTTAGAGTAGGGAAGCACCTAACTGCAGAGTCTACAGCTGCCATTGCAAGGTTCAAGCATGCTCAGCCTTGGAATTGCCACCCCACCCACAGCTAGTAGGTGCACCTGTCTAAGGCTGGCCTCTGGGAATTGGCCCCATGGCTGTAGCCAGAGAAGCTACAGGTGGCTCTGTGACTACTGGGAGCCATTAAGCTAGGAGCGGATAAAGAAACTGGAGTTAACCTCAGGGAACAGAGGTCACCAGTAGGAAAGGAATGTCAAGGGGAGCAGGGAAAGCAGAAGCAGATCAGGTTTGCAGGGGGAAAATAGGACCAGCTGTCTGGGGAGCACGTCCAAGATAGAAGGGAAACAAGCATGGGGAGAGGTGGTGGTGACCAGGTAGTGGAATAGCATGTAGATGGGAGCAGAGGGAAAAAGAAGGTTGGTGACTGCAGGTTCTCAGGGGCTAAGTGCTCACTGAGCCAGGGTTGGATAAATGATGTTTGCAAGTGGCTTGCTCAAATGGCAGGATGGGTGCTGTGGGAGGGATTTGTCAGAATTGATCAGGTATCTGCTGGCTGTGGAACTTTATTGAGCTGAAGCCAGGACCACGGACAGTGGCTGGTGAAATAGGGTGGTACTGGAGATGTGGCTATAGAACATCTAAGGATATGTCTTCACTAGCAACATTAAAGTGCTGCCGCGGCAGTGCTTTAACGTGATTGTGTAGTCATGGCACCAGCGCTGGGAGAGAGCTCTCCCAACGCTATAAAAAACCCACCTCCATGAGGGGAATAGCTCCCAGTGCTGGGAGCGTGGCTCCCAGTGCTGGTGCACTGTCTACACTGCCACTTTACAGCGGTGAAACTTACAGCACTTAGGGGTGTGTTTTTTCATACCCCTGAGCGAGAAAGTTGCAGCGCTGTAAAGTGGCAGTGTAGACAAGGCCCGAATGAGGAAGGAGATAAATCTGTGGGGAGTTTCCCTGATCACTATGAAAGTTCTGCTCACTGTGGACACTGGTAAACCCACATGGGTGCAGCTCAATGAGAAAAACTCGGGGCTATGGAACTATGTATGGCAATACATATAGTCATGCAGAGGTGTGTGATCAAAATGAAAAATGTTTCTGAGATTCAATACTGGGTATACTATGACACCAAAGGTGCCGCCACACCAGGCCCACACTCAGAAGGGGCCCATAATGACTACATGGGAGCCCACAAATATATTTGGCACCGGGCCCACAAAAGGTTAATCCGGCCCTGGCTCAGAGAGGTTTTTAAGTAGCCCATTCATCTCAATGAGATGTTCTCAGCTGAAAGAGAATACCCTATGGAGATGAAAACAGCCTGAAAGAATAGCTCTGAGAAGTGTGAACTTCTCCATTCACGTCAGTTCCCCCCTCCCCTGTGCTGGAGAGTTTCCGATATGTGTTGAGCATACCTGTTCTTAGTGCCTCAACCCAATCTCAGCAGTGTGTTCTTGTTGCTTGCTCAGAGTGTGCCTGTTCTAAGCTCCCATCCAGAAGGCAGGACTTCCCCAGATCCTGACTCACATGGGGGGTAGGGAGAGGGCTCAGACACCCCCAGAAAGGCAAGCCCCCCACAATCTGACTCTCATAAGTGGGGCAGGTAAGAAGGGGGGGGGGTCATATCCCATAGATTGGCAGGCTCTCCCCAGATACTGATACACGCACAGGGACAGGGAGTGGGGCTCAGACACCACTGGTAACTGCCAGATCACATGGGGGATAAGGAATTAGCCTTATACCCCTCAAAAAAGCAAGCCCTCCAGAACCTGGCTTACATGGGGGGCAGGGAGGGGAGGGGTCAGACTGCTATTGATGAGCAGGGACACACAGTTTGTGGTGCATACAGGGGGGAAGGGAGTGGGGCTCAGTAACCACCCATGGCACAGGGACCCCACTTCCCAGACCACGTGAGAGGGTAGGGTGAAGAGCTCAGACCTCTCCCAGAGAGACAAGCCCCTCCAGAACTTGGCTCATATAATGAAGAACAGGGAAGGAGTAGTCAAACCCCTGGCAGTCTTCAGATCATGGCGCACACATGGGAGGGAAATGTGGGGCTGACAGGCACCCCTGCCCCTATTCTCCCCCAATTCCCCTGTCACTCATGTCCCCCTTTCCAGTGTCCCACATTCCCACCTACATTCCCACCTACTCTTTCACCCCCTGATCACCCTCCCCTTTCAACAAGCATTTTCTTTTTAAGAAATAGTTTCAGCATCTTCTGCTGTACTCAGATTACATTTCCCCAGAATAAAAATCCCCCTTTAGCAGAGGCAGATTGGAGCAATAGGCCTGCTCTCTTTACTTCAAATTTCTGCCATGGATTGGAACACATTGTACCCACAGCAATGAATAGTCAATGCCATGCCAACCTTACTTCTGTGCTGCTGCTGACGATGGCACTGCCTTCAGAGCTTGGTACCCAGCCAGTAGCTGCCACTCTCCGGCCGCCCAGCTCTGAAAGCTTACAAACATGACCCAAGAGCACCCTACGGGCTGAGAAATCAGAAGGCAAAGAAAAACCAAAAATTATTTTTTCAAAAATACTTTTTGTAATTTTTAGACCAATCTTATAATTTTCTAAGGCCTAACAAATACTTGGGGTTTTCTGAGGCCTATTTGAATGCTCGGGGTTGGAAATATAGCTTTTCTATTATTCAATAAAAGATTTCAGTCTCCAGAGCTGCTGATCCAGCACAGTTCACAAGCAATACAGCTGTGATTAAAGTTAATTTACAAAACTAACACATTTTTATCCTCCTGGAGATGCACAGCCTTTAATTGTTCATTAAAAACAAACTTGAACCACAACATCATTCCTCTGAAGTGATGCAGGTTCTGTGAGAAAAATATTTACTGAAGAAAGAGGAAATTCTAGATCTTTGGTGAGTTAAAAGTAGGTAAATAAAAATTACCCTCTGCATCCATAACCCAGTTATATCATTGATGTGGCTGATCTGAAAATTATATGCTGTGGAAATAATGTATCTGTATATACAATGGCAGCTGTTTGAATTTCTGATTCCACTCATGCATAGGATAATTATATGCTTTGCTGTAGATCTTAATTTGAACTATTAGAGAAGATAAACCTCCATTTTGTGAAGCTATTTTATCTTATTATTATTATTATTAATAATAATAATAATAATAACAATAATAATAATAATACAGTTTTAACCTATGGCTTCACCTGAAGCCAATGCCTCATTGAAGTGTGGTGAATCTAGTTTTGTCACTGCTGCCTAAGTTATTTTTAATACTAGTCAATGTCAGTAAAAGTTCATATATGCATGATTATTATTTCTATATTACCATTTCCAAGAGTAGAAGTAAAATATTGCCTGCAAAATCAAAATATTTCCTGAACTAGAGGGTGAGGTTAATATGCACAGCCAAAGGAAGTACTGTTTTCTGCAATTGTTTTAGGACTATTAACCCCAGAGAGAGAGAGAGAGAGAGAGAGAGAGAGAGTTGGTACTTTGTCCAGAAGAGTGGATTCATGCTTGGCACCCCCCTCATAGCTGGGCATTGCATAACAGGCACCCCTTTTTGACAGCTGCTCTGGCCCTGCAGTGGTCTACCATTTCTCCCTCCAGCCAGTTTATTTATAGTCCCATTCCATCCAGGGTAACAGAGTCCCATGTCCTTGCATCAGGTCTCCGGCCCCTAGTATTTATGTTTTCTTGTCTCAGACCCTTCAGAGTAATCATCCCTTCTATCAGGGGCTTCACACCACATCCCTGATAGTTGGTAGAGAAATCCAGGCCCTCCCTCTCCTCTGGGTTCCAGCCCACAGCTCAAGGACTCTGTAGTGAATAGGCCAAGACTATCTATTCAGACCTACCCCTGGTACCTCCCTGAGCACTTCCTACCTCAGCCTATCAGCAGCAGCCATTCCCACAGTCCTGTCCTGGGCTAAATATGTAGCTATAGTCTTATCAGGCTCTATGATTTCTCTGTCTTCCCAAGCTCCACAGCCTTTGTATGTTCACCTTTCTTTCAGGGCCAGGGCTTGCAGATTTCCCTCTGTGGAGTCCTCTAACACATTCCAACCAACTTTTGCCTGCCTTTCATCCTTCTTTCATTTTCCCTGCTGTGTTTCACACATGTATGTAGGATGGGCCAGGTTGCATCCCCTCTTCCAGCTCCTTCAGAAACTCTTACTGAGGTTCTGGCTGCACTTTTCCCTGCACCGCCTGATCTATGCAGACCCCATTGATAGCTTCAGAAAATGACGCCCAGAAATCAAATAGTGTTTAATCAACTGTTCAGCAGGTGTGTAATTTTGTGCTCCATTTCTTTCAATAAAAAAGTTGCTAAACAAAGATTAAGTGCTAGAACATGAGGAAGGGAATCACGGACACACCATGCACTTGTCTGCTGCTGGTTACCCCCTTGTTCCATGTGGTGGTAATCTGTGCCAGCCCTACTCTTGATGCAGTTCCCTTATCTGTCTCCATGCTGGCTCAGCTGCACAGAACTGTGCTGGTGATGGGAAGGGCTGAGGAGTAGTGGCCCCGTGAAAGCTGCTCTACCTCCCCCATACTGCTACCAGTAAATCATCCAGAGGAATAAGGGGGAATCCCAAATAAGGGGTGACTATGGAGCAATGAATCATTGCATTTGGCTGTTAACCAAAAGGACAGTACTTTGAGCTCAGGAAGGACATGTCTGCCTTGTTTTAGAGAGGTGGCTTAGTCTGGAGCTAGTGTCTCATAGTCAGGATATTGGGGTTCTATCCCTGCTTCTGCCGCTGACCTATTGTGTGATCTTGGACCTGTCACTTTGCTCTATCACAATGCTCTCTTCCGGCCTTAAAATATATGAACCTATAATCTTGCCCTTAGACAGCTTTGCAAAATGTCACTAAAATCTACAAACTCAGAAATAAAACCTACTCACTGAACTTTACCATAACTATTAATAACAATGACAACCAAGTGGTATTGTATTCACCCATCACTTGCCCAATAGCATCATTTAAAATTCTAGTGGCACTCACTGAAGAATAACTAGATTCCATATTATAGGAATTACAAGGCTTATAGAAATTTCTCTTAAAACCCCCCAACTAATGATTAATGTAACATCATGATTAAAATGTAATCAAGCACATATGTCAAGAAATGCAGAGTTAAGGTTGAAAGCTCAACAATAAGTTGCCCCCTTGGCCTTATTGATAGATGTTTTACATTTCTTACTTGCCAGGTACTCTTACTTAGCCTGAGATTGTTTTGCTTCATTGTCAGAGCCAATTTATTTATTTTACTTTTAAATAATCGGTCAGCTTAGTAATTTTCACATGTTGGAGTTAAGAGCACTCTCTCATTGAAATGCCATAACAGACCTTCTGTCTTTGGTCAGGCAACTCAAAAACATTCCTATTTTGGACCCACCCCAAAGGGTGGTTGGAAAAAGTATCAGAGGGCAGGTTCTCCAGCTCACTGAAATCAAGTGGAATCCCAACACCAAAGGTTTGTGACAAGGTTCATGGTGCACAGATTCTTACCAAAAGAATCAAAGCGATAATGACGGTAAGAAAGTGGATGAATCAGCAACTGGACAATTAAAGCAAAGTTTAATATAGTCCAAGAAAACTCAATGGTGAGTTTTCTAAAGGGCATCTTCCACTGAACCAACCAAACCCAAACTGGTTAAAGGGATGGAGCTATTTTGCATCTCCCACCTCTTTCTCCAGCCAGTCTGGGAATGATACTGCCTCCCTGCAAGAAAACATCATTGCCCTTTTGCCCAACAGGGTTTGCAGGTGCCTCATTTGTAACTACATGGATGCTTTAAGTATCAGAGGGGTAGCCGTGTTAGTCTGGATCTGTAAAAAGCAACGAGTCCTGTGGCACCTTATAGACTAACAGATGTATTGGAGCATAAGCTCTGACATGCGTCTGACGAAGTGCGTATTCACCCACGAAAGCTTGTGCTCCAATACATCTGTTAGTCTGTAAGGTGCCACAGGACTCTTTGTTGCTTTTATGGATGCTTTACTGTTTTCACATTCACAGGAAAAACCCTAAAGCTAAACAGGGAAGCAAAAAGTCTTTACAAACAACAACAACAACTGAGATCACTTCCCCGCAGTTCTCATTCATCAGTGGCTGGCTGTTGTATTTATCTGAACTCTTTTTATTGTCTCAGTTTTTCTTATGGACATTGGCTGCAATTCTTCTCTTATCTATGCCACTGAAAATCAGGAGTAACTCCACTGAAGCCAATGGAGTCACACAGGTGTAAGTATGAGGATAATCAGACCCATTCTCCTTTTGGATGTGGATGAACCTTCCCAACTCCTACTTTATTATTACCAAAATTTTGTTTCATAATGTTACCATTTTCTTTGCCCTTCAGTGTTGCTTGAAAACGGTGTTGGCCTTTTACCCTTTAGGACTATTTCTCAGTGACACTGAAATGAACTAAAAACTGGTTTATCTTTCATTTGCTCCATTTAGATTTAACTAGCTTTAGGCTTTCCCTGATTTCTCTCGGACATAAGGAGTGCCTTCATTTAATATTATTTCCTAATTATTTTTCCCTCAGTTGTATTCTGATGCAAAACCTTTATTTCATTCAACATTTCCCTAAAATACTATTGTTTTCTCAGATTTGTTTGATACCTGTTTAGTTCTAGTTTGTTAGCTCCAGGCTCTGGCTGCCTCATCCAGGGAGTGAGTGAAGGCTTGTAGTTCCTCTTTTTTAGATAGTTATATATTATGAATCACCATTTCCTCGCCTTGTCGTAACCTACACTTCTGGGCTGCTTGTTTCACACAGCTTTACATTTAAGGAGATGGGGACTGCAGGGAGTACCCCGTGTTATGGGTCAGCACTTACGTATTGACATACGTAGACTAGAATTCAGTTATACTTCTCATTAGGAGAAATATGTTTCTATGTCAAATGTATTCTACATTTTGTTTAATTTATGTTGGCTGTTACTGGTTTATTACCTTGGTCATATCTCACTAGGTTTTTAATACTATACCCTTCCCAATGGTAACTGAGCACATGAATATGTTAGGTAGAGTCAACACATTGCCCCATTGGAGTTTTGCTATTGACTTAAGTGAGGTCAGGATTTCACTCATTGTGTGGTTAGGAATTGAATAAAGGGTAAAATTTCAAAAGTGCTTTAAGTGACTGTGATCTTAAATTCATTTTCAAAATGGACTTTCAAGGGGATGTAAGTGGCTTAGGTGCTTTTGAAAGTTTTACCCAATGACTTTGATTACTTTTGGTTCTCAAAAAATATTGGGCCAGATTATGCCACCATGATCCCTGTTTGGAGGGTACTAGTGAAGCCCTGAAAATATACCCCACTATATTCCCTAATTCTAACCCTTTCTTATGGGCACCATCCGACTGTGTGAAGATTGGAGCAGTCTTCATTCGGAGCATCCAAGGTGTCATTGTGACAGCTCCCTGCTTGGCTGACACATCAGGGATTGAACCAGGGACCACTAGTGCTAAAAACACAATTTACTGCAGCTTGAGCTATAGCAGGGGGTTATACAAGAACACACTGTCATGGATTGGGGGACCTGTAAGACATACTCACCAGTGGGTTATATCACTGTTCAACAATTCCTTGGGTTTTGCTTGATAGCCTGACTCCTCCTCGAAGGATGAGCACACTCTGCCTACACACCTGATGGCCTGGTGAGCAAGAGTCATATTTTGTTTCATTCAGATTTCAGTATTGCTGTGCATATTTTATACATTCTTTTAGGCAGGAATTCATACATATTTTAGATCTGCTTAATCTGATCCAGCATTCAGAGAAAGGGTCATAGTCTGGATCTAATAAGCTTGTTCTTCACAAAGTTGTCACTTTTACATTTCCATTCTGAATGATTTATTTATTTTATTAATATGGTTTATTTGGTAGTTACAGGTTGGGCTTTATTCTGCTTCTTTCCAGAACAAATCTGAGGGCTATACTGCCACAGAATATAGCTGTATCCACCTGAAATGTTTAACTGTTCATACTACAGATTAATATGGGAAGCAATGTCTTTACCTATGCTTAGATTCATTAATATAATTTAAGTGATATTAATACATGTGTT
The DNA here is from genome assembly GCA_003942145.1 of Platysternon megacephalum. Taxonomy (NCBI): domain Eukaryota; kingdom Metazoa; phylum Chordata; order Testudines; family Platysternidae; genus Platysternon; species Platysternon megacephalum. The sequence continues at coordinate 568,928 of QXTE01000265.1, forward strand.
GTTGCCTGGTGCAGCTAGGGGACAGGGGCCTAGGTGGCTGCCTCCCAAATCTTGTGTCTAGCCAGGGGCTAGTTCAGGCCCAAAAGGTATTTAAAGCAGCCTCAGGAATGTTCCTAGATGTTCCTGGCTACATTGGTTCCCAAGGGGTCATTCTGGTAGCCAAGGATTGCTGAAGTGCAGTGGCACTTCAAGCCTTGTCTTCTCTGACATCCCTGACTCTTTGTCATCTGGGATTCCTATACACAAGGGGAATCACTGAGTACTCTGTTATACTGGCTTCCCAGTGGCTTTGTACCAGTGGGGAAGTATGGGACTGAGGAGCTGATATAGTTACTTCAGCACAAACAAATAAAAGATAAGGCTTTGATTGTGTCCAGCTCCATGTGTGTGTGAGCGTGTACATGCGTGTGTGTGGGAAGATAGAAAAAAGCAAGAAGATTTTTCTTCCTCTCATGCACTGACACAGTTTAGAAATTTTTGTTCGTATCATAATGTCAATTTATTGTTAATGTCTCTTTAAATTCTGTAAAAATATCAATAAATGTAAAATCTCCCACAGAAATTCCTATAAACAGATTTTACTTAGTATATTAGTGGTAATTATTGCTTTATTTTCAAGAAATGAGCTCAGGTGAAATATGGGGGTTGGACTAGATGTCCTCCTGAGGTCCTTTTCAACATATTCTATGATTGAAAAAAGAAAAAAGATTCTTCAACATCAGGACAGTCTAAGATCACCAAGTTATTTATAATGAATTTCAGGCAGGATTTTTGTATTGCCCCAGGAGGGCACTTGGGATCCAAAAGAACCATTTATGGAGACAAGAATCAGAGGGGTAGCCGTGTTAGTCTGGATCTGTAAAAAGCAACAGAGAGTGGCACCTTTAAGACTAACAGATGTATTGGAGGATAAGCTTTCGTGGGTGAATACCCACTTCATCAGACGCATGACATGCATCTGACAAAGTGGGTATTCACCCACGAAAGCTTATGCTCCAATACATCTGTTAGTCTTAAAGGTGCCACAGGACTCTCTGTTGCATTTATAGAGATAAATTCGCAATAGAATGGGAAGAAAGTGCACCAGGAAGAAAAGATTTTGCTTAATGAACAACATATTATAAAGTGGAAAGACTGATTGCATTAGCCTGGTAACAGTTATGGACTTGGGGAAACCTTTAATTGAAAAATTAAGGCAAATGCCTAACCTAGAGTTGGCAAGCTGAAGCGACTTCCTTAGCAGGAAGACATTTAATTTCCGGCTTAGTTTCAACAGAAGCCCTGGGAAGGGGTGGTGGAAAAAAGAGAAATATTTTAAAATGGCCTCAAAAGTGTCTTTACAATTTGTATCCTATATATTAGTGAAGGGAACTCAACCAAGCATTTAACCTTTCTATATCAGCTTCCATTCAAGCTTCTCGGATGCCATGTAAATATTAATGAATTAAGCCTTGAAATAACCCTGTGAAGTATTACAACCTGCAGTATTTTTAGGGCTGGTCAGCATTTCTCACACAAAATGTTTTAAATTGAAAAAGGGGCCATTTTTTCAACAAAACAACCAACCACCACCAAAAAAAACAAAAACAATTTAGAAAAAACTAAGTTGACATGACTGAAATTTTCCATTTTTTACAAAATGTTCTGTTTTGTTTTTAAACCCAGAAACATAAGTGTGCTAGTGTTAGTGTTTTGAATCTCCTTTATAAATACCTTCCTTACATGGTCAACTCTGTTGTTTTGCTGCTGTAAAGACAGTGGGGTTTGCACATATTTCTGGAAGCTGCCAGCTAGAAACATCCTTAAATGCCTAAACATCTGGAACACCCTGTTTGGTTCTCTTAATCTCTCTCTGGTTTTTGCCCAAGTATCTGATATCCAGGTGCCAAATACTGCAATAGTTCTGCAATTTATTGTGTTCATTCATACACAGCTCCAGGAAATCCCTGCACTCTCCCCCCCAAAAGCAAGCCATACTGGTAGCTTGATTAGGTAATATTGATCAATAAAGTAACTCAGCTTGGAAACAATGTTCTATTTGTTGTAGCTGTGCACATGGGAGGTTCTTCCTTCAAAGTGTCCATGAAGGCTGGGCTGTTTAGACAGTACATGTGTCCTGAATCTTGCTAAATTATGTTATCAATCAAAGGAAAAACCTGACTCATTTTGCCTTTCTCGCCTATTAATTCAAATGCCTTTCCCACCTCAATTCACAAACCCCCAACTAACAGTTAATTAAAAAACATTTCTGGTTAGCTGTTTTTAATTTTCTTCTAGCTGTGTTTCAATTTCTGTTGTTGCTTCACTGCTGATTCTAGTTTTATAATTATAATTGAACTGGGAAAGGCTTATTTTTCGTTTAAAGTTAATCTTTAAGTACTTGACGGCAATAGGCTATATCAGGTGGTGATTGCACTGAGATTATCTCCATGAGAAAGGGTTTGCAGGATCTGGATCTGTGGACACCTGTCATGTATATATTAGTTTTAATATTTGGTACTTTTCTAGACTGCTTACATTTTCTAATGATTTTTTTAATGAAGGAAAAAACATCCCAAATGACAATGGAAATCATTTTCCAAAAAAAAGTAACATTCAGAAATGGGTACAGTTTCCTTGTTAAATGTGGCACATGGTCACATACTACTGGAATAATCTCTCACTGAAAAATACTGCTGTTCAGATGTTTTTCCTACGAAAATGTATTAGGAATTAATTCTAGCACTTGAAAGCTCTAATTATTTTCTGCCTTGTCATCATCTTCAAGTGATTTCCTATTTCCTGTCAGCATATCTAATGTGCATCATACTGGCTTAAATGAAAATTAGAACAGACAATAAAAGCAGTACACAAGAAGTTACTTGAAATGGGCATGGAAGGATTAGCACTGCAAACATTTTACTAATGGGATTCCTCACCCCTAATAATGTGGCACATTTTCCATATTGCATTGGTTCATCAGAATGACCCAATTACAATAATTTATTAAGCAGAATGCATAACAAGAGTCTTGGAAGATAAAAAAGGAAGCAATTCATATTAGTAAAAATATGTATTTTTTTTTCTCATCAAACCATTTGTCTTTAGGGAAAGTTAACAAATCTTAATAACGCACCTCCTTCACTCTCACTCAAACTAGGTCCAAAGTTACCCTAGTAATATTCATAAAAGTTATAGACCATGGATCTTCCCACTCTAGCAGTGATTACCATGTCAATTAGAATGCTTCATGCATGATTTGTTGACCAAAGATTATTGATATTCCAATTCAAGGCCATGATCCTTCAGACATGTACACATGACTAATGCTATGCATACAAGCTGAATGAGGCTATATATGTATGTAATATCCCACGTCTGTGTAGGTGTCTGCAAGATCAGGGCCTAAATTTGAATAGGTCTGTGACAGGGCTCCACTCACCACACTGGCGCCTCCTGCTGGCCATCTTGGGGATTAGCTCCACAGCTCAGTATGCCCTCTCCCGATGGTGCCTTGCCCACCATCACATCTGCTCCTGGACCCACATCACTCCAAGAACCGCAGCATCCTCTTCATGACAGCCCTCCACCCATGTCACAATCTGTGCTCCCCCCTTCCAGGGGCCCTGCAGTCAACTGTCCAGCCACTTCCCCAACAGCAAGTGGGAGGGGACCCGGACCCACCCACTACTCTGGATCCTGGCCCAGGGACCCTGTAGATGGCAGCCACATACTGCATCCCCTCCAACTTCTCAGTACATTTCCCTGGGCCACTTCCCTACAGCCCCAGCACCTTATTTACCCTTACTTCAGGGCCTCAGCACACCAGTCCTAGCAGCCAGCCTGGAGCTCCCTCTCACTACCCATCATGGCTCTGTCCAGGATGCTAGCTTCCTTTCACCTGCAAGGCACCCAGTCCTCTCTTTTTGAACTCCCAGGAGTAACTGATCCTGCTCTGCTCTGCAGTTCTTCTTATATGGGCCTGCTGGGCCCTGACTGGTTGCTCTTCGCAGCCCCTCTTCTATTGGCTGCTTCTTGCATAGCCTCGCTAGGGCTCTATTAACCCCTTACAGGGTAGTGTGGGGCCAATGCCCCATCAGACACCCTCCCCCTCGGGGGTAAGGATGTCTCCTATATTGTAGCTGCCTCAGCTGGGCTCGCAGGTCACCCCTCTCTTGCTCCACACCTTTCAGCAGGAAACACACATTGTCTTTTTCCTCTATAGCATACTGGGCCTTGTTCCTCTGGAATGCTAAGTTCCTCTCCGCTATTTGCAGGGCCGCCTCAGCAACTGCGTTTCTCCAGCAGTTCTTTTACCTGGCCCACTGAATCCCCCAGCACCCTCCCCTTTAGGGTTCCCTATCGCAGCCTGTTCTGCTTCAGTGTGGGTTCCCTTGTCTGTCTGGGTCCTCTCTATCCCAGTCATCTTATTCACCACTTCCCTACCACCCCCTGCTGAGTGTGGGAGATGGCTCTTTGTCAGGTCCACAGTCATCACTGCCACATTTCTCTTGATGGTATCTGACCTTGCCTGGTTCCCGGGCACCCTTTCCCACTGCCTTTTTATATGGCCCTGAAAGCAAGCTCTTTGCCTCTCCTTGGCCATGGGACACCCATTGTCCTTCCTCTGCTCAGCCCCTTCCCCTGAGCTAGCCTTGACTCTACAACTCATGTATGGGCACTCCCTCGGCAGGTGCCCCGTTGCCCACAGGCCCAACATTCTCGTCCCCTCCCTGTTCTCACAAGTGGGACTCTCTTGGGCTCTCCCTTCTTCCTGCTCTCCGGGTGAGGCTTCTATCCCCATCCAATAGTGGCACTCCCTCCTCAAGGATCCCTGTCACCCACAGGCGTAACACAGCCCTATCCCAGCTACCGGCCTCCTGGCCCTGGTAACTTGCTTCCCCTCTTGCTCTCTGCGGCTTCTTCCTGCAGGAGCTTGAATATATGCAGCTGCTGCTCAGCTAGCTGTGCCAAATAGCCTGCAGGTATTCGTGTGCCTCCCACTGTCTGTCTTGGGTTTTGAGTACTTGCAGCAGCAAGGCCTGGAGCCACCCTTGCTGCTTGTCAGCCTCTTTCTGCTGGGGTACTGACCCTGGAATCCAGCCTGGGATGGCACAAGACCCGTCAGCAAAGAATGCCTCTGCATAACCTGACTCCATTGTCTCCACCTTCAGTGTCTCTCAAATCCCTGTGATGGGCAATCGTCCCCACAGTCCTCTATCCTCACCTTATATCATGGGTGACTGTGTGCCTGCACTCACCACAACATGTGATGGGGCTCCACTCACCACACTGGAGCCTCCTGCTGGTTATCTTGGGGATTAGCTCGGCAAGTCAGTACGCCCTCTGCCGATGGTGCCTTGCCCGCTGTCAGGTCTGCTCCCAGACCCACGTCGCTCCAAGTTCTGTGGCGTCCTCTTCATGGCATAGCCCTCTGGTGTCTTATTTTGTTCCTTTCATATTTTGGTATTAATTGATTTGATTTACATTTGTGACAGGGATTTGTTCATTCATTCTCACTGGAATATAATGCAAATATTTCTGGGACTGTTGACACAAATCAGTCTTAGACAAGAAACCAATCCATTCACTTTCAGAGTAATCTCAAAACTCAAAATAGAATCACTCAGAAAAAGTGTCCTCTAGCCACCACATTTTGAGCAGAACCAATTACATGTATTTTGCATTTCTCTTTCATTGTGGGATTTAATTTGTACTATTTTATGGTCTTCTACTTGAGTCATGGGATGGGCAGGTGGGATATCCAGAGGCAGATCCTATGGAGGTGGGACAATTTACACCAGCTGATGATCTGCCTGTGGGTTCTGCCCATGAGTTCAGTATTCCTTCCTGGTTCTATGTGGCCTGGGAGATGCACCTTCAGTGGTAGTTTTATCACTGATTTCAATGGGAGAAGGATCTGATCATCTGTGCTTCAGTTTACCCATCTGTAAAATGGAATAATAACCCTTACCTGTCCCTCAGAAGTGTTGTCAACCTTCATTCATTTATATCTGTAAAGCATATTAGGATGCTCATATAGAGGGGTCTCTAAGTGAAAAGTACTCTTATCAAAAAGAGAGACAACAGTAAAATAAGAACATGAGAATGATGTGGGCAGCAACAAAAACTAGAACACCCTTAGCATAATGAGGAGAGCTAGAGGGAATAGGAATACATTTTTTTTTTTAAATGTTATGACCTACATCATATGTGAGGAAAAGCAGGATGTTATGAATTTTGTTTGGGAACTTATTTGTCCTCTTCCTTTCATTCTATCATCTCAAATAGCAAAGTCAAAGGAAAAATGCCATATTATATTAGATCCCTGATCAGACAACAAGCCAAATTCATCCCTGAGGTGACTTCCATAGAGTTTTACCAGGGATGAATTTGACTCATACACTTAGATCAATCCATAAAAAGGATAACAATAGTAATTCTGCTATCCCACATGTTATACACAAGAGGGGCTTCAAAGCATTCCTGGTTAACAGTGGTTTGGTGAGATCAGACTCATGTCTACACTACGAAAGTAGGTCGAAGTTATAGAAGTAGGTTTTATAGAAATCGTTTTTATACAGTCGATTGTGTGTGTCCCCACACAACATACTCTAACTGCATTAAGTCGGCGGACTACGTCCACAGTACCGAGGCTAGCGTCGACTTCCGGAGCGTTGCACTGTGGGTAGCTATCCCACAGGTCCCGCAGTGTCCGCCGCCCATTGGAATTCTGGGTTGAGATCCCAATGCCTGATGGGGCAAAAACAGTGTCGCGGGTGATTCTGGGTACATGTCGTCAGGCCCCCACTCCCTCCTTCCGTGAAAGCAACAGCAGACAATCGTTTCGCGCCTTTTTTCATCCCAGACACCATAGCACTGGGATAATGGAGCCCGCTCAGATCACCGCGGCAATTATGAGCACTATGACCACCACGCGCATTATCCTGGAGTATATGCAGAGCCGGAACCTGGCAAAGCAAAACCAGGCGAGGAGGCGACGGCAGCGCGGTGACGAGAGTGATGAGACATGGACATAGACTTCTCACAAAGTACGGGCCCCAGCAATGTGCAAATCATGGTGTTAATGGGGCAGGTTCATGCTGTGGAACGCCGATTCTGGGCCCGGGAAACAAGCACAGACTGGTGGGACCGCATAGTGTTGCAGGTGTGGGACGATTCCCAGTGGCTGCGAAACTTTCGCATGCGTAAGGGCACTTTCATGGAACTTTGTGACTTGCTTTCCCCTGCCCTGAAGCGCCAGAATACCAAGATGAGAGCAGCCCTCACAGTTGAGAAGCGAGTGGCCATAGCCCTGTGGAAGCTTGCAACGCCAGACAGCTACCGGTCAGTCGGACATCAATTTGGAGTGGGCAAATCTACTGTGGGGGCTGCTGTGATTCAAGTAGCCCACGCAATCAAAGACCTGCTGATATCAAGGGTAGTGACTCTGGGAAATGTGCAGGTCATAGTGGATGGCTTTGCTGCAATGGGATTCCCTAACTGTGGTGGGGCGATAGATGGAACCCATATCCCTATCTTGGCACCGGAGCACCAAGCCAGCGAGTACATAAACCGAAAGGGGTACTTTTCAATGCTGCTGCAAGCACTGGTGGATCACAAGGGACGTTTCACCAACATCAACGTGGGATGGCCAGGAAAGGTACATGACGCTCGCGTCTTCAGGAACTCTGGTCTGTTTCAAAAGCTGCAGGAAGGGACTTTCTTCCCAGACCAGAAAATAACCGTTGGGGATGTTGAAATGCCTATAGTTATCCTTGGGGACCCAGCCTACCCCTTAATGCCATGGCTCATGAAGCCATACACAGGCAGCCTGGACAGTAGTCAGGACCTGTTCAACTACAGGCTGAGCAAGTGCAGAATGGTGGTAGAATGTGCATTTGGACGTTTAAAAGCGCACTGACGCAGTTTACTGACTCGGTTAGACCTCAGCGAAAACAATATTCCCATTGTTCCCATGCGTCTGACGAAGTGGGCATTCACCCACGAAAGCTTATGCTCCAATACTTCTGTTAGTTTTAAAGGTGCCACAGGACTCTCTGTTGCTTTTTACAGATCCAGACTAACACGGCTACCCCTCTGATTCTTAATATTCCCATTGTTATTACTGCTTGCTGTGCGCTCCACAATATCTGTGAGAGTAAGGAGGAGATGATTATGGCGGGGTGGGAGGTTGAGGCAAATCGCCTGGTCGCTAATTATGCGCAGCCAGACACCAGGGCGGTTAGAAGAGCACAGCAGGGTGTGGTGCGCATCAGAGAAGCTTTGAAAACCAGTTTCATGACTGGCCAGGCCACGGTGTGAAAGTTCTGTTTGTTTCTCCTTGATGAACCTCCCCCCCCGCCCCGTTCACTCTACTTCCCTGTAAGCTAGCCACCCTCCCCTCCCCCCTTCGATCACCGCTTGCAGAGGCAATAAAGTCATTGTTACTTCACATTCATGCATTCTTTATTAAGTCACACAAACACCGGGACCATACGCTGCCATGCTTTGTTATGCAATGATTCCAGACTACGTGCTACTGGCCTGGCATGGGAAGGTGTCCTACCATGGTGGACGGAATAAGGCAGCCCTCCCCAGAAACCTTTTGCAAAGGCTTTGGGAGTACATCCAGGAGAGCTTTCTGGAGATGTCCCTGGAGGATTTCCGCTCCATCCCCATACACGTTAACAGACTTTTCCAGTAGCTGTCCTGGCCGCGAATGCCAGGGCAAATTAATCATTAAACACGCTTGCTTTTAAACCATGTGTAATATTTACAATGGTACACTCACCAGAGGTCCCTTGTCCACCCTCAGGGTCTGCGAGCATGCTTTGGGATTGGGTGGGTTCAGGGTTTACTGCCTCCAGGTCCAGGGTGATAAACATATCCTGGCTGTTGGGGAAAACGGTTTCTCTGCCTCCTTGCTGTGAGCCATCTTCCATCTCTTCATCATCATCGTCTTCCTCATCCCCAGAACCCGCTTCTGTGTTGCGTGAGTCTCCATTGACGGAGTCAAAGCACAGGGTTGGGCTACTGGTGGCTGCACCCCCTAGCATGGCATGCAGCTCGGCGTAGAAGCGGCATGTCTGCGGCTGTGCCCCGGACCTTCCGTTTGCCTCTCTGGTTTTGTGGTAGGCTTGCCATAGCTCCTTAATTTTCACGCGGCACTGCTGTGCATCCCTGTTATGGCCTCTGTCCTTCATGCTCTTTGAGACTTTTTCAAATGTTTTTGCATTTCGTTTACTGCAACGGAGTTCCGCTAGCATGGATTCGTCTCCCCATATGGCGAGCAGATTCTGTACCTCCCGTTCGGTCCATGCTGGAGCTCTTTTGCGATCCTGGGACTCCATCGTGGTTACCTGTGCTGATGAGCTCTGCATGGTCACCTGTGCTCTCCACGCTGGGCAAACAGGAAATGAAATTCAAACGTTTGCGGGGCTTTTCCTGTCTACCTGGCCAGTGCAGCCGAGTTCAGATTGATGTCCAGAGCGGTCACAATGGTGCACTGTGGGATAGTTCCCAGAGGCCAATACCGTCGAATTGCGGCCACACTAACCCAAATTCGAAATGGCAAAACCGATTTCAGCGCTAATCCCCTCATCAGAGGTGGTTTAAAGAAACCGATTTAAAGAACCCTTTAAGTCGGAAATAAGGGCTTCGTTGTGTGGACGGGTCCAGGCTTAAATTGAGGTAACGCTGCTAAATTCGACCTAAAATCGTAGTGTAGACCAGGCCTCAGACTCTTAGGCTCTTCACTCATTGAAATGAATAGGACAACTACTCCCAAAGAGTAAGTGTGGCAGAATTAGGTCTTTAGTCTTTTCATTCATCCCTTCTATAGCCATTTCATTTTCTCTGTTCTCAAGTGTGAGTTAACCAAGTGAAAATACAAAGGAATATTTTCCCCTTTAATCCATGTTGCTCAGTATTGATATGACCTTTATGATTCCATTTGTCTGAAAAATTTGACATCTGATCCTGAATTACACTAGCCCCTGAAATGATTCAGAACTCTGGTTTATTCATACTGAGAACATTCACTGAGACTTAGTGTTGCAACTGTAGTTTCCCTTAGGGATGGATAAAACAGTTCAGATCAAATGAGGCCCGATGGCCCCAAGCCTACCCTTTGCATAGTTTAAGAACCAAATCTGAACAGGAACTTTTTGAGGTTCTTTGAAATGTTCAATGGCACTAAAGCTGAAAGTGATGGAAACTTCATGCATCTTGATCTGTTGAGGTTTCCAGCTCATCTTTGAAAGCTGGATGCTTTTCTGAAATGGAGCCAAGTTTCTAATCGTTGAAGGTTAAGTGTCCCTGTTCCTATTCTCACACTGAATGAAGTGAACAGTGTTTTCTTTGTTTACACCACAATTATGCCTTTATCTCCCAATGGTTTGGCAGAGATGGATGGATAGAGAACAGCTGGGTGAATCTGTCTCTTGGGAAGACAGAGGCGATGCCATTGCGGGAGTAGGGGATCATCTTGAAGAACTCACCCCCTCAATACCGTCGTCCATGGAGGTCATCTAACCTCAGATTGTTAAAATAGCCCTCAGCTTCAGTGTTCACCGGGATTGCTCACTGATTCTGGGCTTAAGCACAAACAATTCCCTTTCTGTCTGGCTGGGAAGACTTCATCCTCTCTTGTTGGGTTTGGATTTAACCTGACCCACACATCTGTGACCTCCACGCTTGATTACTGTACATCTCACTAGATCAGCATGAAACCATATGCCTTAAAAAAAGCTCCAGTTGGTTCAGAACAGAGATGTACATCTTCTCAGCAGCACAGGCTTCACAGAGCACATCACTGCTGTGTTCTGGCTGGATCCCCATTGAATAGTTGGTCAAGCATCCCATGGGACTGGCTGAAGTTACATAAGGGACCACCTAAGGTCATTTGAAACAATGGAACTGCCAACCTCAAGAGTGAGACTCGTGCTGAAGAGATAGGGCTCTAGGGTGACCAGATGTCCCAATTTTATAGGGACAGTCCCGATTTTTGGGCCTTTTTCTTAAATAGGGGCCTATTACCCCCCACCCCCTGTCCCGATTTTTCACATTTGCTGTCTGGTCACCCTACAGGGCTCTCTCATCAAATATCGCATGTATCCGGGACTCACTCTCAGAAGAGATCAGAAGAACTATGTACCTCAGCCCCTTCAGAGCAAAATGAAAAACTCACTTTGCTGATGGAGCTTCTCCACAATAACATCATGTTTAAAAGACAGAGAAAAAAACATCAAACAAATCACACAAAACAGAGAACACACATCTCCTGCTGAGGCTGACTGTAGGGAAGAGAGAATGAGATAAATCTCTATGTCCACTTTATAATTTTTGCAGATGCTCAGATTCCAGGGAGATGGGGGACATTTGGGAATGGATGAGCTAGATAGAAAGCTATGTGGGGAAGGTATATAGAAAGCTGTGTGTGACTGACAGAGTGGAATAGAAGCCTTTAGAGATCATAGTGAGAGCAGTTGCTGTGGAATGAAGAGAGTGGAGAAAATTCAGGATGAGGTTAGGGAACTGTCTGGTTATAGAAGGATAGGGTGACCAGATGTCCCAATTTTATAGGGACAGTCCCGATTTTTGGGTCTTTTTCTTATATAGGCTCCTATTACCCCTCACCCCTTGTCCCGATTTTTCACATTTGCTGTCTGGTCAACCTATAGAAGGATGATCAGTAAGTGTAGAGGTGAAGGAAAGAGGGAAATGGGGTGATAGTTGGTGAAGCAGTGGGGGTCAAGGGATGGCTTTTTGAGGCTGGGCTGGCAGTGACCAGAGCACAGTTGCATTATGAAGGGAAGGATCTAGAACAGAGCGAGGGGCTGGTTGTTCAGGGACAGAACTTGGCACAGCCACTCTCATTGGCACGATCTCCTCTGAACTCTCCAGGTTTCTGGGTGGAAAATTGTGTGAGGATAAGAGTTCTGTTTGTGACATCTACTAAGCAGACCTCTGTGGGGGCACCCAACAGCAGCACAGCTTGAAGGGAGGAGGAAAAGTCTAGGCAGCTTTGCCTAAGGAAGAACCTCTCCAGGGATAGCCTTGGTTCCACAACAACCTTCTCAGAATTCCCCGTGGGATGTTATGAGTCCAAACTGCTCTCCCTCTGCACTGCTTCAAACTCCATCCCATTTAGAGAAGCAAATTCTGTGAGCTCCAACTCTTTGGATTCTGGAGCAAGTTTTATTGGGTTTGTTAGTGGATGGGTAGCCTACAGTGCGCAATCTGGCAGAGGTTATGCCACCCTTCCACTGCTCTCCACTGCTGATTGGAAAAAGATAGGTAGGAAGAAATTTTCCTTCCAGATCAAGAACTGCACTTACACCACCAAAGAGAATTGGAAGCTGATTTTGATATTTCTGATTTATTAATGAACCATTGCTCTTTTAAAATTTAGAAGTGTGGGACTAAATCTGATTCTTCTGTAAATAGACAAAGTTCCAGTGAAGTCAATGAAGATGTATCACTGCTCATAACAGGGCTGAATTTCAACTTAATCTGTTAAAACTTTTGTATTTTTTTCTGGAACTAAATTGATTCCAAATATAGATCCTTCTCAGAACTACAGTGAGGCTTTCATCTTAAAGTAAAATGAGGATCTGAGGCTGATGGCACAGCAGTCACACAACTTGTAGTTTGATGTCTATATTTATATTAAGTGTAGACACAGATCCACTGAACTAATCTGGGTCACTATAAATTATGGGATCATATTATCTTTATCTGTGGTTATTTTGATATCCAATTCATATGCTAGAAAATCCTCATGAATTCTGAATTCATAAATTCGTGAACTTTAGCAAGAATGGTTATTCCATAAAAATTGACTATGAAAAATTATTTATTTTTCCCTGTTCCTTATTCTCCTCATATGACGTAGACAAACAATCACAGAACACAAATGAACAACAATTAATATTCAAAGTTCAGAAATAGCCAATAAAGAGAGAGCTAGGGCATGTCTGTACAGAGATTTAGTGTGCAGCAAGCTGGGGTTTAGTTTTACAGTGCACTAGCTTGCCCCACACTAACTGTCTGAAACAGCAGCAGGTCAAAGCACACTACAGAACTTTTAGTCCAGATGGCTAGTTAGTGCATGGCAGGCTAGTGTGCTGTCAATTTAGACCCCAGCTTGCTGCACACTAAATCTCTGTATAGAATATTCCTGGGGGAATTCTGTGCCACTGGGCATGTGCAGAATTCATGTCCCCTGCAGATTTTTATTTTCTCTGCAGAAAATACATTCTGCTGGAGAGGAACTGCAATTATGCCTTTTGCCCATCAGGGGCTGCTGTGGCACCAGAATAGAGGGCAGTAAGCTCATGGGCTGAAGCAGTCAGCCACGGATAGGGAGGAGGCCCCTACTTGTGGGGCCAAGTGAGTATGCACAGGATATATGGCGGGGGTGGGGGTGGCAGACAGAGCAGGGCACACAGGACTTCTGGGGGGTCACATGAACTGGAGTTCAGATGGGGTAGTGGAGGGGGACAGACTGGGGTGAGGGCTGAATGGGAGTTGGGTTGCTGGAACCGGGGTGGGAGGATGCATGGGCACAGGGGAGGGGAGTGCAGGAACACATGGGAATGGGGGAGGAGGGTGGTTGAGTAGGGGTGCAGGGACACATGGGGACGGGCAGATGTGCCTGACTGAATGGGAGAGGTTAGGGGTCAGCCAGGGTCTGCATGGGAGAGGCCCCCCAACTTCCTATCAATTCCCCCCAAAAATATGTTCCATACTTTTCCCACCTACACCCAACAACCTTCCAGGTTCACTCCCAGGCTCCTTCCCAGCAATTACACTCCTCTCCCTTAGCTCCTCCATTACCCCTGACTCCCCCAAGCCTTTGCACTGCTTCTGAGGGGTGTAGGAAATATGTTTTTGTATTGTGGTTTAAATGAATTATTACTCAAGTTCTGTATTAATATACCCAGTAAGGAATCTGTCATAAAACATTTCCTGAATCTTTTTTGTTGTCTGTATTGTTACAGACATACTTTCTGACAGGTATTTTGAAATAAATTACCAACATAATTGAAATCGGTGTGATTTTATAGTGTTATTATGATAAATAAAATATGCAGAATTTTGCAGAATTTTAAAATATTATGTGCAGAATTTTAATTTTTTGGTGCAGAATTTTAATTTTTTTTATACAGAACTCCCCCAGGAGTACTAGAGAAGCCCTCTGTTAGCAAAAAAAACCTATTTGGTTAATTGTTCAGTAATATCTGGGAAAAAAAGAATATATTCATAACCAAGTCATGGTTTCTGCCAGTAAATCACTAACTAAAAAGTGGGCTAAATTTGTAATGAATACTTAAGTCAACTCTCATAACTAAAACAGAGATCCTCACAACTTGAGTTTTTCGGAATGCAGGTTTTCATTGATGCTTAGCAGTCTACGAGAATGTTTGGCCCATTTCAAAGTGGTAGCAAAAGCCAGGCATGTTGAAAATGGTGATGAACTAACCAAAATCTCTCCTACCTAAACTTCATCCCAAACTCAAACTGAACCTGAGATGAGCATATTTTCAGGGTCCATGTTGAAGATTAATGTTTTGCTCTTTTTTGTGTACCTTTGTACTTCCTGGTTTAGCTTGCAAGTACCAGTATTGGATTTCCATGATAAAGCTTTTCTTGTAGTATTTCCAATCCATCCAGAATCAGGAATTGCCCAGACTCATGACAACTTCTTGTGTGCTTTCTAGCCTGATATCGAGATGAAGTGGTTTGGGTATCTAAACTTATCACTGCTTATCAACACAAACCAAATCCCCAGAACTTAGAGGGTTGTCTACTATTAATCATAGAAACATATAGAGTCACAGAACTACAAGGTTAGAATGCACCACAAGGGTCATCTAGTCTAACCCCCTGGCAAGATGCAGTATTGTGTCTAAACCATCCAAGACCGATGTCTATTGTGACAAAATGGCCAATGTTGGTATGGTGGGTCAGGGGGGCGGAGGCTAGGACGCCACCCCTTGCTCCTGCTCTTGGGGTGCCGAGGGCCCCATTCGTTACCTGGGAACAGGAGCGCTGCCAGCTTTTTCGGCGCCCTAGGCGGCGGAAGGTCCCGCCCCCAAAATTCCGCTGACGACCGGGGCGCCGGCACCCCCCAAATAGTAGTGCTCTAGGCGACCGTCTAGGTCGCCTAATGGGTTGCGCCGGCCCTGCCTGGGAAGATTGTAGAGGAGGGAAGGGGTCTGGGTTTATTCCTCACTCTGAGCCCCAGCCCCTCTCAACCCCGGCAGGTTTTTTACCCTCTTCCCCCTTGGGTAGGGTTACCGTCGGTCCTTGATGCTGGGGGATGGAGTCTCCCTGCCCTGCTGGGCAAGGTCTCCCTTCCTCCGGTTCTTTGGTCTTTCAATTGTCAGTAACACACCTCCAAACTCCAATCCTCTCTCCTTCCTCACTCCACCCTGTCTGCCTGAAGCAGGGGATTTTTATTAGGTTCCTTACAGGGCCTTAATTGACTACAGGTCCTCCAATTAACCTGTAGCAACCCTCCCTAGTCTACAGGGAACCACGTCTTAATTTGCCTAGGGTTTATATATCTCCCCTCTCCCACTCCTCCCTGGCCCTGCTGTATCACACGATATAGCCTCTTTTTGAAAACCTCCAATGAAGGAAATTCCATGACTTTCCTAGGCAGTTTGGACCATTGTCCTACTTTTCTTACAGTTAGGAAGTTTTTGCTGAGATTCAATCTAATCTGTATTTTTAACCCATTGCCTCTTGTCCTGTCCAATTTTGCAAGAGAGAACAATTTTCTCAATTTTTTATGGCAGCCTTTCAAGTATTTGAAGACTGCTATCATGTCCCCTCCTTAATCTGCTCTTGTCCAAACAAAACATCTACAGTTGCTTCAGACTTTGCTCATATGGCTTGCATCCATCCCTTCAATCATTTTTGTCGCTCTCCTCTGGATCCTTTCCAGTTTCTCTACATTCTTTCTATATAGTGGTGATCAAAAGTCTTGAGATAGTGTTGCCTGTGAAGAGAGTGGGGATTGGCAGTTAAAAGTAAGTAAAAGCAGGAGACTCCAATGACTTATAACTATTTTATACAGGTAACACCAATGGATGGGGAAGTGTTATCCAAACTAGGCTAACATTTTGGTAGCTGCTGGTTTCCCTGAAGAATGTGGAAGATCTAAATTTTTGGATGTGATTAAATACAAGTTTTTTGTGAGCACTGCAAGAAGAACATAGTTTACTATAGACATTATAGCTTCTGCCAACAGCGTAAAATATTTTATCTGTGTTTTTGATTCCTGAAGACTTACCTTCACTTATTCCACATAATAAGGTCAGATTTGCTGCTTTGTTTGTCATTATGCAGGTCTCTGCAGTTCTTTTGTATTGTAAATGCAGCAATCTCTAAATAATTCATAGACAGCAGAAACACCAGCTGTCAGTGCCATAACCAGGTAAGTTTTAATTCATGACTTTTTTTTTCTGAAGACCACAAGGGGTAGGATATATACCAACTATGCCAAAATGTAGTATATTGCAGGAAGTTTGTTTTTATTTCAGAGCAAATCTGGCTGATGAAGACAAGAATAAAATACCTAGAGAAAGAATATTGATCAAAGAGAATTTTGCTCTTGATATAACCTGGAAAGTGAACCTTATTTGCTTAAATTAGCATCATATCTGACAGAAAATGTATTGGAGAAACTACTGACAATATATCTAAAATTAGGAGGAATGTTCCTTTCCCAGGAGCAAGTTCTGGGATCTGAGGAATAGTGAAAATAGATGCAGCAGTATGTTAGGCTGACAGTCTATTAAAAATCCTGCTATTATTCATTATTTTGCAGCTAATGTGATATAGGGTGGTGTTTATGTGACCATCACTAATTTGCACTGTAGTGTCCAGAAAGCGGATCTCTTGTGTGGACTAGTCCAGGCTGAGGTTGATGGTGGGGTGGAAATTAACAATTAACAATTTCCGCCCCCAGCTAAATCCTCTCCAGCACATCATCAATGATCTACAACCTATCCTGGAAAATGAGCAGGGGTTTGGACTAGATGACCTCCTGACGTCCCTTCCAATCCTGATAGTCTATGATTCTGTGATCCTTCACTCTCACAGACCTTGGGAGGCAGGCCAGTCCTCGCTTACAGACAGCCCCCCAACCTGAAGCAAATACTCACCAGCAACTACACACCACACCATAGAAACACTAACCCAGGAACCAATTCCTGTAACAAACCCCATTGCCTATTCTGTCCCCATATCTACTCTAGCAACACCATCATAGGACCCAACAACATCAGCCACACCATCAGGGGCTCATTCACCTGCACATCTACTAGTCAGGGTGGAAGTGGTCCACTCCCAATTATTGATGGGGAGGTATCAATACCAAGAGAGGGAAAATTGCTTTTGTAGTGAGCCAGCCACTCCCAGTCCCTATTCTAGCCCAAATTGATGGTGTTAAGTTTGCAAATGAATTGTAGCTCTGCAGTTTCTCTTTGAAGTCTGTTTTTGAAGTTTTTTTTGTTGAAGGATGGCTACTTTTAAATCTGTTATTGAGTGTCCAGGGAGATTGAAGTGTTCTCCTACTGGCTTTTGTATGTTACCATTCCTGATGTCTGATTTGTGTCCATTTATTCTTTTACATAGAGACTGTCCGGTTTGGCCAATGTACATGGCAGAGGGGCATTGCTGGTTGTATCTTAGGGCTTGGCTGTAGACAATGGATCGTGTGGTGTTTATGTGACCATCACTTATTTGCACTGTAGTGTCCAGGAAGTGGATCTCTTGTGTGGACTTGTCCAGGCTGAGGTTGATGGTGGGGTGGAAATTGTTGAGATCCAGGTGGAATTCTTCAAGGGCCTCTTTCCCGTGGGACCATATGATGAAGATGTCATCAATGTAGCACAAGTAGAGGAGGGGCGCTAGGGGGCGAGAGCTGAGGAAGCGTTGTTCTAAGTCAGCCATAAAAATGTTGGCATACTGTGGGGCCATGCAGGTACCCATAGCAGTGCCGCTGACTTGAAGGTATAAGTTGTCCCCAAATCTGAAATGGTTGTGAGGACAAAGTCACAAAGCTCAGCCACCAGGTATGCCTTGGCTTCATCAGGGATACTGTTCCTGACAGCTTGTAGTCCATCCTCGTGTGGAATATTGGTGTAAAGAGCTTCTACATCCTTGGTGGCCAGGATAGTGTTTTCAGGAAGATCACCCATGCATTGTAGTTTTCTCAGGAAGTTGGTGGTGTCTCAAAGATAGCTAGGAGTGCTATTAGCATAGGGTCTGAGGAGAGAGTCCAGATAGCCAGATAATCCTGCTGTAAGAGTGCCAATTCTTCAGATGATGGGGCGTCCAGGATTTCCAGGTTTATGGATCTTGGGTAGCAGATAGAATACCCCCGGTCAGGGCTCTAGGGGTGTATCTGTGTATATTTGTTCCCATGCTTCCCTCTCTTGGTATTGACACCTCCTCATCAATTATTGGGAGTGGACCACATCCACCCTGACTGAATTGGCCTTGTCAACACTGGTTCTCCGCTTGTAAGGTAACCCTTCTCTTGACGTGCCAGTATATTTATGCCTGTATCTGTAATTTTCACTCCATGCATCTGAAGAAGTGGGTTTTTTACCCACAAAAGTTTATGCCCAAATAAATATGTTAGTCTTTAAGGTACCACTGCACTCCTCATTGCTTAATTTGTTGTGACTCTAGACACCCCTGTATTCAAGACCCTACACACTACTGCCATGATTTTTGTACAAAATATGCCTTGTGAGGTATCATTTGAAAACTAATAGCAAACTGGTCTATAATAACAGTGTAAAATATATGTAACAATTCTGCATGTGAAATTATGTATACTCCTTAATATTACGCTTTAAAGTCTGTGATTAAATGGTGTTTAAACCTGGCATTTCAGGGGGAGTTGGTAAACAGGTTTTCTCCAGACAAAGGAAAGAGGGTTAACAGGTGTGGCCCAAATTCAATGGGCTATTAATTTGTAACGGAATATATAATTTGCATAATAGCAGCAACCACCAACAGGGGAGGAACCAGCAGAGAGTCTCATCTTCCAGACCTCATGGCTCGTTTACTCAGCATGAACAATGAAGTTCAGCAGAATACATTTCAAAGGTTCACTAGACTATAAATGAGAGTGGCAAAGAACCCCAAGTTATCTTTCATCTAAGACAAAGGAACTGAGCACTTTGGACTTTGTCGGAGATCCTGGCCAAGGGCGTGGTCAAGCATCTTGCAGGAAGGAAGTGTGGTAAGAGCCTTACCTTGAACCAAGATTGTAGTTTGATTAAAGCCTTAGTCACTAGAAAATGTTTTCACTTTTATTTGCTTGTAGCCGTTTCTGACTTTATCCCTTATATTTGAACTCACTTAAAATCCTCTTTTTGTTAATACACTTGTTTTACTTTTGATACATAATAATGTTTGAATTGAAGTGATTGTTAACTCCAGTTAAAGCAACAAGCTGCTGTACTTTTGTCTCTTTGAAGGACCAACAGACCTTATTATTTCTCTAAATGTTGCAGGAGAGGGCTGAACATTTGACGGTAGACTGTTTTGGGGGAATTTGGGCCTGGGATGTGTTGGGGTAACTTGGCTAGTCATAACCAAGGCTGGTGGAGACCAGAGTGTGACTGTGGTGTAAGAAGCAGGCTGCTGGAGTTAAGGTTGTTGAACCCGGGCTGTTTAACATACAGATACTCTGTGCATGCTTGTATGCTGCCTGGGAGCATCCAGCAGGCACTTATAGCTGCAGAGCATTTCAAGGCACTCATGGTTAGGACAAGTGGTGACACAACCTCTCACTGGTCTGGGTTGCACCCCAAAAAGCAATGGATGTTTACAGGGATTGGCTTGCCAGGCTTTTCATGGTATATAAAAGAGTTTTGGATAACTGCAAAAGCATATCATCATGATGGCAAGAATCATGCTGCTGTGCAGCAGTGGCCTGATCCAAAGTCCAATGACGTTAATGGGAGTCTTTTAATATACTTTAATGGGAATCACATTAGGCCATATAATAGAGCCATATCAGACCTGGAAAGAAAGAATGCTGTCAGTGGGTCAGAGTATGAAGTTTACCATTATTGCTTTAATTTAAAGTTCTCCTACTCTCAAGTCTATACAAGTGTAAAACACAATAACGGGAACTGGAATGGCAATCTGAACAATTTAAATTCTGTTTTTACTTCATCTGAATAGCCGGGAGAGTTTAAAGGCAAAAGTAATTTCCACATGCTAAGCTTGATTAGCACAGTTTGACAGCAAACTTATAGCAGCTGTTATACAATCCAGGTTTTACATACATTGTGCCTATTTGCTCACAGATTTGACAATTTAATTACCTATCTACATAAAGCACATTGTAAGAAACAAAATACCAGTAAACTCTGAAAATAAAAAGACTCTTATATTCTGTTACTGTACTTCAGTCAATATTAAAAAACCTGCTCTTTTACAGACAACGTGCCCATTTTCTTCCATATAGTGTGCATAGCAATTTAGAATTACAGGTCCTGATTTTGATCTATCACATGGCATGGAAACCTGGAGTAAATTCACTGAAATCAATGGAGTTACATCAGTGAAAGTCAGATCAGAATCAAGCCTATTGAATTTTGTCACATAGCTCATAGCGTAAGAATATATACGTATAGTAGCTGCCAGACGAAGCTAAGTATAAAATAATGGACATAACAGTATAAATGTAAGTTACCACTTTTTATTTGGTGCAATTTATGCAATTTATAAACTGAAATACTGGGCCAGATTCTGTACTGTACTGAACACGACTGTCACTCAGAGTCAGTGCAGTTGAACCATTTTACAGTGGGGTGCATTTGAAAGGCAGAGAATAAAGATACAGGTTTGGTAATCTCCATGCCTTCAGCTGATCATTAAAACACATAAAATCCTGATCAGTGGGGTCATTTATCTTCCCACAGAAATTGTATGTTTAGTTTTTCAACTATTTGAATAATAAAGCAGAGATCTTAATCGGGAGTAGAGTCATAACAGACCAGATCCTGCAAAAAACTACCTACTCCTGTGTGTAAATGTTTACAGGATTGTGGGCCAGTAAAAGTAATCTTCAGAGACACATGTTCATTATGACAGTTTCATTTCTGCTCAATAAAGATAGAGGAAGAAACGATCATGACATGGCACCTTGCAATGTTAGATTTTTTTTTATTCTGTAACAGTGTTTGTATGGGCAACTAATTAACAGCCACAGATAGGCTTGGGTTGAGGCCCTCAACTGGCTGTCTGGAGCAGTGTGTCAAGTGTCCCCAGGGTAGAAGCTCCACACTGGTCCATCTGATTTCACTGCTCTACAGCCAAAATGCTTCTAAAATAAATGTAGTCAAACTTTACTAATTCTGGGTCACTGAGAACGAAAATGATGCTTAAAATTGTTGATTGGCTCTAGTTTTCAAGATATGCTATTGGGTCAGTATATACGATCCTTGACTTGGGAATGGCGGAGGATAAGTGAGTTATAAAGGGAAGGGATCTCAATTTAAACCAGAAATGACTAAAATACATCTTTGACTGGATCTATGAATAAATCTATGACTGGGTTTGGACAGTACTTGCTTTTTAGGCAAAACAATGAATGATGCAATCTGAAGCTGGTATTGCGTCATACAGGATATGAATTGCATCATGTTATTCCTAGAAGTCATGGATAATGCAATCATAACGAAGCTTACATCACTCTGCTGAACAAATTGCCCTATATCAGCTCTAGAAAACATACAGTGTCGTGCTCTCTTATTTGTCAGTGTTTGATTTTGCAAAGGGACACATTTCTGTTTAGCCAAAGTGAGCAGAGATGCCTCGTACTTGTGTGAACAGTGCAGATAACTTCTGCTATGTTTGTGGTGAAGTGACTTTTGCATCACAAAAGCGCAGTATAACCACTATGGTTAAGAAAGCCTATCACCTTTATTTTGGCTGCAAAATTGGAGATCAGGACAAGAGGTGGGCCCCACACATATGCTGCAACACTTGTGCAACAAATCTTCGCCAGTGGTTGAACAGGAAAAGGAAATCTATGCCTTTTGCAGTGCCAATGATTTGGAGAGAGCCAACAGATCATACCAGCAATTGTTACTTCTGCATGGTGCCTCCAGTTGGGAAAGGTGTGTCAAAGAAGAAAAAGTGGACTGTGCATTATCCAAACATTCCATCAGCTATACGCCCAGTACCCCACGGAGAAGGACTGCCGGTTCCTGATGCACCAGAATCATTCTCACTTGAGTCAGACGAGGAAGAGGAAGAGGATGAAACTTCTGGTCCTGAACCATCAATGTCACAGGACCCACATTTTCTCCCATCCTCCTCCTCTGAACCACACCTCATAACACAAGGTGAACTGAATGACCTTGTCAGGGATTTGGAACTACCCAAGAGTAAGGCAGAGCTGTTGGGCTCCAGACTACAGCAGTGGAATCTCCTGGCAGGTGATGTTAGGGTTTCCATGTTCCGTGACCGTCAAAAGGATCTTGTCCCATTCTTCTTCATGGAAGGTGATCTTGTAGCCTGCAACAACATCGATGGTGTGATGGCAGCCCTCAACATCGTTCACGATCCAGATGAGTGGAGACTGTTCATTGATTCATCGAAGACGAGTCTTAAAGCTGTTTTACTGCATAATGGCAATGTTTTGCCATCAATTCCAGTTGGTCATGCAGTCCATATGAAGGAAACCTATGACAACATGAAACAACTTTTGAGGTGCATAAACTATGACCAACATCAGTGGCAGCTTTGTGGCGATTTGAAGGTTGTTGCTCTCTTGCTTGGTCTGCAGGCTGGATACACAAAGTACTGCTGTTTTCTCTGCGAATGGGATAGTCGTGCAAGAGATTCCCACTACATCAAGAAAGATTGGCCACTCCGACAGTCATTGGAGCCTGGGAGGAAAAGTGTTCAGCATCCACCACTTGTTGAATCAAGGAAGATTTTGTTACCACCCTTACACATCAAGCTGGGTCTGATGAAGAACTTTGTCAAGGCCATTGACAAAACACAAGCAGCTTTCAAGTACCTCCGTGGAAAATTTCCAAGGTTAAGTGAAGCTAAGATAAAGGAAGGTGTCTTTGTTGGTCCTCAGATTCGTGAACTTCTTCGAGATGNTGCAGTATAACCACTATGGTTAAGAAAGTCTATCATCTTTATTTTGGCTGCAAAATTGGAGATCAGGACAAGAGGTGGGCCCCACACATATGCTGCAACGCTTGTGCAACAAATCTTCGCCAGTGGTTGAACAGGAAAAGGAAATCTATGCCTTTTGCAGTGCCAATGATTTGGAGAGAGCCAACAGATCATACCAGCAATTGTTACTTCTGCATGGTGCCTCCAGTTGGGAAAGGTGTGTCAAAGAAGAAAAAGTGGACTGTGCATTATCCAAACATTCCATCAGCTATACGCCCAGTACCCCACGGAGAAGGACTGCCGGTTCCTGATGCACCAGAATCATTCTCACTTGAGTCAGACGAGGAAGAGGAAGAGGATGAAACTTCTGGTCCTGAACCATCAATGTCACAGGACCCACATTTTCTCCCATCCTCCTCCTCTGAACCACACCTCATAACACAAGGTGAACTGAATGACCTTGTCAGGGATTTGGAACTACCCAAGAGTAAGGCAGAGCTGTTGGGCTCCAGACTACAGCAGTGGAATCTCCTGGCAGGTGATGTTAGGGTTTCCATGTTCCGTGACCGTCAAAAGGATCTTGTCCCATTCTTCTTCATGGAAGGTGATCTTGTAGCCTGCAACAACATCGATGGTGTGATGGCAGCCCTCAACATCGTTCACGATCCAGATGAGTGGAGACTGTTCATTGATTCATCGAAGACGAGTCTTAAAGCTGTTTTACTGCATAATGGCAATGTTTTGCCATCAATTCCAGTTGGTCATGCAGTCCATATGAAGGAAACCTATGACAACATGAAACAACTTTTGAGGTGCATAAACTATGACCAACATCAGTGGCAGCTTTGTGGCGATTTGAAGGTTGTTGCTCTCTTGCTTGGTCTGCAGGCTGGATACACAAAGTACTGCTGTTTTCTCTGCGAATGGGATAGTCGTGCAAGAGATTCCCACTACATCAAGAAAGATTGGCCACTCCGACAGTCATTGGAGCCTGGGAGGAAAAGTGTTCAGCATCCACCACTTGTTGAATCAAGGAAGATTTTGTTACCACCCTTACACATCAAGCTGGGTCTGATGAAGAACTTTGTCAAGGCCATTGACAAAACACAAGCAGCTTTCAAGTACCTCCGTGGAAAATTTCCAAGGTTAAGTGAAGCTAAGATAAAGGAAGGTGTCTTTGTTGGTCCTCAGATTCGTGAACTTCTTCGAGATGATGCATTTGACCATGCACTGCGTGGCAAGGAAAAGACGGCATGGAAAGCCTTCCAGTTAGTGGCAATAAATTTTCTCGGAAACAACAAGGCACACAACTACAGGTTGTTGGTGGAAAACCTCCTCAAGGCATACAAAAGCCTTGGTTGCAACATGTCACTAAAGATACATTTTTTGCACTCTCATCTAGATTTTTTTCCACCGAACTGCGGAGCAGTGAGCGACGAGCACGGCGAGCGATTTCACCAGGACATTGCAACAATGGAGAAACGCTATCAGGGCAAATGGAGCCCATCAATGCTTGCAGACTATTGCTGGACAGTGACAAGAGATGCTCCATTTAATGAATACAAGAGACAAGCCAAGAAGCGCCGAGTAGACACTGAATAGGACTAAACTATGTACATAATAGTTTTTTGCCTTTTGTTTCATAATAAATTTTATTTATATAACCCTTTTGCTGATTTTTAAAGTGTTACATAAACAGGACAGGTGAAATATTATCATGTAAAGCAACCATAAACACATGAAAAGACCTAGGTTTACAATTTATGATTAAAACTCTACTATCTACATAATATACATAGACATAAAATGTAAAAACTTAAATATCTTAGAAACAGTAGCCAATCAGTTGTTTTAATTGTCATATTTGAATTCAGCACATCAAAATACATAATCAATATCACATTTTATCTCTGAAGCAGACGACTTCTCAAAAATTGTAGACCAGTGTTTCATCCCCAAGAACCAGCACTACTTTTAACATGCATGGCTAGTATGGAAAACACTCTTCACACCATTGAAATGAGGGCTACAATAGAAGATGTGTCTGGAACAAAAACCCAGCCAGGAATTTGACTCTCTAGGGTAGGATTTTCCAGAGTGCTCATCACTGGCCTAACTCTGCATGCACAAAAGGCAACAGGAATTTTACTGTTGACTTCTAATGGGTCCGGAGTAATATCAATATTGATTGCTTTTGAAAGGCATACGTCAATGCTGTTTGATTTTGAATGTCTCACCTCAATGTCTGTGCTACTTTTCAGCATCTCACTGTAATTTTAAGGGTCCTATAGCAGTCCTGATTTTGCAGGGTTGATAGTTTTTCCCATACTAGGCAGTAATTTGGTGGCAAGGCTACTAATATTTTTGTAGGAGAGCATGTTAGGTAGTGGTGGAATAATATTTTGGGCTCACCAGTTCTAGCAGTTTCTCTCTAAATTGTGTGCTACTTTCTGTTCTCTAATTGAAACTTAATATTAGTCTGATAAACAGTGGGAAAAAAAGATGTCTGTAAAACTGGTGAACAACCATGTTTTGGAAATCTGAACAAAAAGTTTAGAATAGAGTTTGTGACTTTTGCTCCTCTATGTTAAAGGTAATCAGTTTGAAAGTAAAAGCTGCTTTTCATCTAAGCCAGGGGTAGGCAACCTATGGCACGGGTGCCGAAGGCGGCACGCGAGCTGATTTTCAGTGGCACTCACACTGCCCGGGTCCTGGCCACCAGTCCAGGGGGCTCTGCATTTTAATTTAATGTTAAATGAAGCTTCTTAAACATTCTGAAACCTTATTTACTTTACATACAACAATAGTTTAGTTATATATTACAGACTTATAGAAAGAGACCTTCTAAAAAGATTAAAATGTATTATTGGCACGCGAAACCTTAAATTAGAGTGAATAAATGAAGACTCGGCACACCACTTCTGAAAGGTTGCCGACCCCTGATCTAAGCAAATGCCCCACTTATACAGACAGCATAGTTTGGGTAGTGAAAATTACTTCATCAAACGTTTGTAGTCAAGGAAAATAATGGTCACTGAGTTTATGTTCACAGAGTTCAGGCATTTGAAAAATGTAATGGTTTGATCCTGCTCCTCTTGAAGACAATGGAAGCTGGATCAGGCCAGTTGTAAATTCTTAAGTAAGGCTCACCTCACAGAAAATATACTTCCCAGCAGAAATGTAGACTAAATTAGCCTTTATGAAATTGTGTCAGGTAGTGTTAACAACAGCTTTTCAGACATACAGTTAATGTGGAGAGAAAGGAATTTAACAATACATTAGATACTTTGAATCTGACTTTTACTTAAAATTAATGGCCCATCTCTTCCTTCGATAATATTTTTACAGTCATTTTGACCAGTTACATGATAGAAATGCTAATATATATCAGAAAAATGTCTAACCAGAGTGAGATGAGCCCCCCTCCCATTTCCCATTCCTTCCTATCATAGTACTGATTTCAGTTAAATGTCATCTAGTAAAGATTAAGAGAATAAAATAAAGCCAAATTCAGTATAGGTATTAATTAAAATGGGATTTGGAGTAACCAAGAAATATAACTTTTAGACTTACTATATATAAACTTTTAGTTACAATTAATTTTTATTTGACTCACAAAGATATTCATGGTTATTCCTAGTAGATATTTCTCCATGAGTATGTGTCTGAAATATAATAAACTTACAATAAAACCTTGATGCATAAGTCACTGAGTGTTCTGCTACAATCCCATCAATATAGTGATCTGACAGATTTAAAGTTAACATGGGTATGTGGAAAATATAATTTCAGTATGGGCACTGGGAAACATAATTTTGTGCTATATAATCATGAACTGTTGACAACCATGGGAATAAAAATAACCAATGCACCAAAAAGATTTTTTTAAATTATCTAGTAGCTCTTTGGAAGGCTTGACAGTTATATAGGTTAGAAAAACATCATTAATATTTATAGTATTGTTCAGAAGACAGATTTAATTAGCTGAAGAGTAGAATTTGAACCCAAAATGAAAAGGATTTCATATGAATACACCCCAAAACCAGATTCCCAATGACATCCTAGATATTTAATAATAGTTGTTATGAAATGTTACTTTAATCTAGAAGCCTCCTTTGATAAAAAACTAGTTTCTGTCAGCTGTTGCAAATTATTTGATAAGCTTCATAAGCTATATGTGTTGAGCTATGATAACTCAGCTCATTTCTTGCATATCAATGAAATTTTTAAGTCTTCAAGATTTGCTAAACTGGTGAGGTTTTTTGCAAGTCACTCAATCCCCTTGAAAGAGCCAGTTTAGCAACCAAAGCAGATCATGTTACAAAGCATTAAAATCACAATCTATAGTAGCAAATGATAACATTAAAATATAGCCCTGAATTTCCCACATGATTTGTTTAATCTTACAACCACTGTGTAGCATTCTTTTACTGGAAAGGCTTGCAAAAGTGTAGCTTTGCCGGAGTCTAGCATCCATGATTGCAGCCCTGTATACTATTCTATAGTAGATGATCGAGGGAAAAGGACACACTGTTCAATATTTCCATTAATGACTTCGATAATGGACTGGAGAGTATGCTTATAACATTTGAGGATGACACCAAGTTGGGAGGGGTGCAACTACTTTGGAGGACAGGATTAGAATTCAAAATGACCTTGATAAGTTGAAGAATTGGTGTGAAATCACCAAGATG
This sequence comes from Platysternon megacephalum, assembly GCA_003942145.1. Classification (NCBI taxonomy): domain Eukaryota; kingdom Metazoa; phylum Chordata; order Testudines; family Platysternidae; genus Platysternon; species Platysternon megacephalum. The sequence continues at coordinate 596,782 of QXTE01000265.1, forward strand.
AAATAAAATGCAAAGTACTACACTTAAAAAGCAAAATCAAATGCATAACTACAAAATGTGAAATAACTGTCTAAGCAGAAGTACTGCTGCAAAGGATCAAGGGGTTATAGTGAATAACAGATAGAATATGAGCCAACAAAGTAATGAGGTTGCAAAAAAGCTAATATAATTCTGGGGTGTATTTACAGGACTGTCCTATGTAAGACACAGGAGGCCATTGTTCTGCTGTAGTTGATACTAGGGAGGCCTCAGATGGAGTATTGTGCCTAGTTTTGGTGCCATGCTTTAAAAAAGATGTGGGTAAGTTGAAGAGAGAGTCCTGAGAACAACAAAAGTGATATCAGGTCTAGAAAACATGACCTGTGAGGAAAGGTTTAAAAACCCGGATATGTTTAGCCTTGAGAAAAGAAGACTGAGGAGGGACCTGATAACAGTCTTCAAATATGTTAAGGACAGTTATAAAGAAGATGGTAATCGACTATTTTCCATGTCCACTGAAGGTAGGACAAGTAGTAATTGGCTTAATCTACAAAAATGGAGATTTGGGTTTGATATTAGGAAAACCTTTCTAAATATAAGAATATTTAAGCTCTGGAAATTGATAGTTTTTAAGAACAAGTTGGACAAACACCTGTCAGGGATGGTCTAGGTCAGGGGTTGGCAACCTTTCAGAAGTGGTGTGCCGAGTCTTCATTTATACACTCTAATTTAAGGTTTCACATGCCAGTAATACATTTTAACATTTTTTAGAAGGTCTCTCTATAAGTCTATATATTATATAACCAAACTACTATTATATGTAAAGTAAACAAGGTTTTCAAAATGTTTCAAAAGCTTTATTTAAAATTAAATTAAAATGCAGATCTTATTAGTTTAGTGTGATCCTTGCCCTTGCTTTTCCTTGCTGAGTTTTCCAATGTCTGGCACGTATTTGGATACTTTAAGCTGCACACAGGCTTCTGAGTGATCAGTTGTTAACTGGCTGGCAGGAGGTCAGCGGCTGGAACCCCAGATCAGCAGCTGAGGTGAGTGGAGCAGGCGGCTGGTAGGGCTGAGCAGGGCCAGAGGCCTGGACCCTGTCTGGCAGGGGGCCTGCGCTGGAACTCCAACCGGAAGCAAGGTGAGTGGGGCTGCGGCGGGGACCCCAGCTGGCAAGGGGCCAGCAGATGGAACCCCAGAGCAGTGACTGAGCGGCTCAGCCCGCTGCCGCTCTGGGGTTCCGGCTGCCGGCTCCTGCCAGCCGGGGTCTCAGCCCGTTGCCAGCCTGGGGTTCCTTCACCCAGGCCAGCAGCGGGCGCTGAGTGGGACCGGCGGTGGGACCCTGGCTGGCCGTAGGTTGCCGACCCCTGGTCTAGGTATTCTTGGTTCTGTCTCAGTGTGGGCAGATGGACTAGATGACCTCTTGGAATCCCTTCCAGCCCTACAGTTCTATGATTATCACGGTCGGAGTGCTGTGCTGTGCGCTCTGCTGACTATACATTCTCTTGTCAAGTAATTTGCCGTGAATCTTGGGTTTTGTCATACTTTTCACAGCTGGACTCCAATATGAGATTCAAAGAACAGTGACTATACAATGCGTTTACTGTAGTTTAGCTTTTTACTTCAAATGCTGCTGAACGTAGCAGTCCTTTGAATACAGAATGTTAAACATCACATTGATATCTAGAAAATAAATATTGACTTGTGTTTCTGGCACATATGTATAAGCTTACATAAACTTCTGGTTGCAGGGATATAGTTTATGATATAATTTTCTAGGATTTTAAAATATGGATTAGATGAGGTGAAAAGACTGGGAGGGAGATGGTTGGCGCAAATAGCCAGTCATCCAAGGCAGAGAAAGCCCAGTCCATATTATAAGAAAGTCTGAAGGTCCCTGCTTTGGGTACTTCTGCAGCTGCTCTTAATGGGTAGAGTCTCTGGCTGGTGCATCATGGGAGATTTGTCCAACCGGAGAGTCTGACCTCAGGTGTAGAATGAGAGCATGAGGCACCTGAACTATAATTCAGGTCATCATGGCAGCATCTCCAAATCAAAATATTTTAGGTTTGGGAATAAATATTTCAGGTTTTGATTTTTCATTAAAAGTTGACATTTTCCAACCAGCTCTCCATAGGATTTTTTTTTTTATAAAAAGTATTCAAAAATATATTGAATGGTGATGGGTGGATAAGGCTTGGTAGGAGGCTGAGAAAATCTCCATAGTGAGGGCATGGAAGGGATTTGTGGGGATGCTAATTAAGGTGTGTAATTGACGAGTTTTTTTATTCATGTATACTTTTAAAAGCTTGGCAAATGTGCCCTGAACATTAGTTTTTTCTGGTAGAGTAGTAAAAATCCACAAATAAAATATAGATAACAGCCACACAGAGTAATAGCCACACCTCAGATTAAAAATGTATAATATATTCCCATTGGTGATTGTTGATCTGTTTAAAATACACAGAACTGTGAGTAAGGTGGGAGGATTAGTAAATATCAAGAACATTCACAAGTCAAAAATACAGATTTAATATGCTGTACTAGAATGACAAAAATCAGTAGATTGCCTGTGTAAAGATATTTTTTCAGAACAGTAATTCATAGTCAATAAAAAAAATGACTCAAATGCAGAGGCTATAAAGATAACCAAAATCAATCCTTATTTTGGCTAATTTCTATTATCATACACTTTAGTCATTTTCAGCTTGATTTTCTGCAATTCAGAAATTAAAGAAGTATTAGAATCTTATTAGATTTTAAATTACCCAAGACTCATTTCAGTCTTTTTGTCAATATTCTAGAACAGGGGTCGGCAACCTTTCAGAAGTGGTGTGCCGAGTCTTCATTTATTCACTCTAATTTAAGGTTTCGCGTGCCAGTCATACATTTTAACGTTTTTAGAAGGTCTCTTTCTATAAGTCTATAATATATAACTAAACTATTGTTGTATGTAAAGTAAATAAGGTTTTTAAAATGTTTAAGAAGCTTCATTTAAAATTAAATTAAAATGCAGAGCCCCCCGGACCGGTGGCCACGACCCAGGCAGTGTGAGTGCCACTGAAAATCAGCTCGCGTGCCGAAGGCGGCACACGTGCCATAGGTTGCCTACCCCTGTTCTAGAACAATATTTTAATCTTCATGTTTCACCCACTCAGGAGGCAGTGTGTGGGATTCCAACGGATGTTTATATTATCCACAATTAAAGAAACATGTAAATGTAACAAAAAATGTGACTTGGATGAGAACTAGCACTTCTTGTACTTTGAAATTCAAAATTTTCATGACAAATCTGTGCCCTCTCATCTGAATTATATGAGGATGTGAGATTGTATTACTATGAAGATAAATTTACTTTCATTTCCACATCCCCAATTACCAGTTTCTACAGCATTTTTAAAATGCAGAGCACTCTATTTGTAAGTGCTAAGTATATTAGTATCATGGACTCTATCTCTATCTGACATTCTAATAAAATAATTTGTGTTTCTCCTATGGCGGCTTCATGTTATTCATTCCCTAAGTGGTTTTCATAAAGCCAATGAAGGCCCTAGTTAGTAATAGATTTATTGGAAAATGCTCACTAAGGGGATTCAACTTTCACCTATGAGTCACAGATCGTACATTCTCTACAGCCTCCTTACTTTGCTGTTTCCTCTGTTCCTAGCTGCATTGCCTCTTAAGGCCTGGTCTACACTGAGTTTAGGTCGAATTTAGCAGCGTTAAATCGAATTAACCCTGCACCCGTCCACACAACGAAGCTATTTACTTCGACATAAAGGGCTCTTAAAATCGATTTCTGTACCACTCTCCGACGAGGGGAGTAGTGCTGAAATCGACATTGCCGGGTCGAATTAGGGTTAGTGTGGACGAAATTAGACTGTATTGGCCTCCAGGAGCTATTCCACAGTGCACCAGTGTGACCGCTCTGGACAGCAATCTGAACTCGGATGCACTGGCCAGGTAGACAGGAAAAGCCCCGTGAACTTTTGAATTTCATTTCCTGTTTGCCCAGCGTGGAGAGCACAGGTGACCACGCAGAGCTCATCAGCACAGGTAAACCATGCAGTCTGAGAATCGAAAAAGAGCACCAGCATGGACCGTACGGGAGGTACTGCATCTGGTCACTATATGGGGAGAGGATTCCGTGCTAGCAGAACTACGTTCCAAAAGACGAAATGCCAAAACATTTGAAAAAATCTCCAAGGGCATGATGGAGAGAGGCCACAATAGGGACTCACTACAGTGCCGCGTGAAAGTTAAGGAGCTCAAACAAGCGTACCAGAAAACCAAAGAAGCAAACGGAATGTCCGGTGCAGAGCCGCAGACATGCCGCTTCTACGCAGAGCTGCATGCAATTCTAGGGGGTGGCGCCACCACTACCCCACCCCTGACCGTGGATTCCGATGAGGGGTTACTCTCAGCCATGCCTGAGGATTCTGCGGACGGGGAATATGAGGAGGAGGAGGAGGAGGATGAGCTTGCGGAGAGCACACAGCACTCCGTTCTCCCCAACAGCCAGGATCTTTTTCTCACCCTGACTGAAGTACCCTCCGAACCCTCCCAAGGCAGTATCCCAGACCCCATGGAAGGGACCTCTGGTGAGTGTACCTTTGTAAATATAAAACATGGTTTAAAAGCAAGTGTTTTTTAATGATTAATTTGCCCTGAGGACTTGGGATGCATTCGCGGCCAGTACAGCTACTGGAAAAGTCTGTTAACGTGTCTGGGGATGGAGTGGAAATCCTCCAGGGACATCTCCATGAAGCTCTCCTGGAGGTACTCCAAAAGCCTTTGCAGAAGGTTTCTGGGCAGTGCAGCCTTATTCCGTCCTCCGTGGTAGGACACTTGACCACGCCATGCTAGTAGCAAGTAATCTGGTATCATTGCATGACAAAGCCTGGCAGCGTATGGTCCCGGTGTTTGCTGGCATTCAAGCAACATCCGTTGTTTATCTCGCTGTGTTATCCTCAGGAGAGTGATATCGTTCATGGTAACCTGGTTGAAATACGGGAATTTAATTAAGGGGACAGAGGTGGCCGTTCCTACTGGGCTGTTTGCCTGTGGCTGAAAAGAAATCCTTCCCAGCAGTTAGCCAAGCGGTGGGGGAGACAGGACGGGGGACATTGGCGCTGAGCTTTTCACGTTTGGCTAGCAAGGATCTTCCCTGATACCAGCCATGCGGTGGGGGGAGGGGTAAAGCGATCATCCCAGAGAATTGGATGGGTGGTGGGGGGGTTTAGTTTGGTTTCTGCTGCTGTACGTTAACAGGAAAACTGCAGCACTCAACGGGCTTTGCTTGGTATGGGAAAGGAGGGTGCTGCTTTTTATTAAGGTTGCAGAAGCCGAAAGACAGTGGTTTACCATGGCTGCATGCAAGCTGAATTCTGTTGCCCGGCCCTGCATCTGTGATCTCTAACACCAAAGCCGCAGGCACTCAATATAAGATGCAAAATGCGACCTTTTACCGAAATCACATGTGCTATGTAATGTGAATAGTGTTGTTCACCATGAAAGAGTATAAGCATTGTTCTGTAAAATGTATCTTTTTAAATACTTCTCTCCCTTTTTTCCCTCCCTCCCGCAGCTGCAAATTTTTCAAGTCTCCCTCTTCCATCCCGAAGGCTATCTCAGATAAGGCGGCGAAAAAAACACACGCGAGATGAAATGTTCTCGGAAATCCTGCAATCAACCCGTGATGAAAGAGCTCATCTGAATGAGTGGAAGGACACGGTATCAAAGTACAGGAAAGATGCCAGTGAACATGAGGACAGGAGGGACGAACGTGAAGTGAGGAGGGATGCTCGAGATGAGAAGTGGCGGGATGCAACACTGGGGCTGCTGTGTGAGCAAATGGACATGCTCTGGTGTCTGGTGGAGCTTCAGGAATGGCAGCAGGATCACAGAGTGCCGCTGCAGCCCCTGTATAACCCCCCTCCCCCCTCCCCAAGTTCCATAGCCTCCTCAACCAGAGGCCCAAGAACGCGGGGGGGGGGGGAGAGGCTCCGTGCACCCTGCCACTCCACCCCAGTGGACAGACCAAGCCAAAGGCTGTCATTATTTTGAACTTTTGAAGTGGCCTTTTCCTTCCCTCCTATCCTCCTCCCAAACCCCACCTGGGCTACCTTGTCAGTTCTCTCCCTATGTTTATAATCAATTATTAAAGAATACATGATTTTTAAACTATAGTGACTTTATTTCCTTTGAAAGTAAGCTGTGATCGAAGGGGGGAGGGTGGGTTGTTTACAGGGAATGAGTCAATCAAGGGGGCGGTTTTTCATCAAGGACAAACAAACAGAACTTTCACACCATAGCCTGGCCAGTCATGAAACTGGTTTTCAAAGCTTCTTTGATGCGCAGCGCTTCCTGGTGTGCTCTTCTAATCGCCCTGGTGTGTGGCTGCACGTAATCAGCGGCCAGGCAATTTGCCTCAACCTCCCACCCCACCATAAACGTCTCCCCCTTACTCTCACAGAGATTGTGGAGCACACAGCAAGCAGCAATAACAATGGGAATACTGGTTTGGCTGAGATTTGAGCAAGTCAGTAACGTGCACCAGCGACCCTTTAAACGTCCAAAGGCACATTCTACCACCATTCTGCACTTGCTCAGCCTGTAGTTGAACAGGTCCTGACTACTGTCCAGGCTGCCTGTGTATGGCTTCATGAGCCATGGCATTAAGGGGTAGGCTGGGTCCCCAAGGATAACTATAGGTATCTCAACATCCCCAACGGTTATTTTCTGGTCTGGGAAGTAAATCCCTTGCTGCAGCCATTTCAACAGACTAGTGTTCCTGAAGATGCGAGCGTCATGAACCCTTCCCGGCCATCCCACGTTGATGTTGGTGAAACGTCCCTTGTGATCCACCAGTGCTTGCAGCACCATTTAAAAGTACCCCTTGCGGTTTATGTACTGGCTGCCCTGGTGCTCCGGTGCCAAGATAGGGATATGGGTTCCATCTATCGCCCCACCACAGTTAGGGAATCCCATTGCAGCAAAGCCATCTACTATGACCTGCACATTTCCCAGAGTCAGTACCTTTGGTAGCAGCAGCTCAGTGATTGCTTTGGCTACTTGCATCACAGCAGCCCCCACAGTAGATTTGCCCACTCCAAATTGATTACCGACTGACCGGTAGCTGTCTGGCATTGCAAGCTTCCACAGGGCTATCGCCACTCACTTCTGAACTGTGAGGGCTGCTCTCATCTTGGTATTCTGGCGCTTCAGGGCAGGAGAAAGCAAGTCACAAAGTTCCATGAAAGTGCCCTTACACATGCGAAAGTTTCGCAGCCACTGGGAATCATCCCACACCTGCAACACTATGCGGTCCCACCAGTCTGTGCTTGTTTCCTGGGCCCAGAATCGGCGTTCCACGGCTAGAACCTGCCCCATTAACAACATGATCTCCAAAGCGCTGGGGCCCGCGGTTTGAGAGAATTCTGTGTCCATGTCCTCATCACTGTCTTCGTAATGCTGCCGTCGCCGCCTCCTCCTCGCCTGGTTTTGCAGGTTCTGGTTCAGCATAAACTGCATGATAATGAGCGAGGTGTTTACAATGTTCCTGTCTGATGTCTTGAGCTGAGCAGGCTCCATGCTTGCCATGGTATGGCGTCTGCACAGGTCACCCAGGAAAAAAGGTGTGAAACGGTTGTCTGCCGTTACTTTCATGGAGGGAGGGGGGAGGCTGTACCCAGAACCACCCGCAGCAATGTTTTTTGCCCCATCAGGCATTGGGATCTCAACCCATAATTCCAATGGGCGGGGGAGACTGCGGGAACTATGGGATAGCTATGGGATAGCTACCCACAATGCAACACTCCGGAAGTCGACGCTAGCCTCGGTACATGGACGCGCACCGCCGAATTAATGTGCTTAGTGTGGCCACATGCACTCAACTTTATACAATCTGTTGCCAAAAATCGAATTCTGTAAATTTGGAGTAATCCCGTAGTGTAGACATACCCTTAGGGTATGTTTACACTGCAATTAGACCCTGCCACTGGCCCGTGCCAGATGACTCAGGCTAAGGGGCTGTTTAATTAGGGTGTAGACATTTGGGCTTGGACTTCAGCCTGACTTCTAGGACCCCCCCACCTTGCAGGGTCCTAGAGCCTGGGCTCCAGCCTCAACCCAAACATCTACACTGCAATTAAACAGCCCCTTAGCGCAAGCCCCGCAAGCCTGAATCAGTTGGCATGGGCCAGCCATGGGTGTCTAATTGCATTGTAGATATACCCTAAGTTGTATTTTGTTGCTCATTGATTAGTTGCTTGTGGCCCATTGGTGGTGGTGGGTTGTCATTTTCTTCAGAATTTAAGGTTTCAGAAGGAAAAACAAATGAAGGGCAGGGTTTTTAAAGAGTTTAGATGCAAGACTGTGTGTGGAAAATGCATGTGTAATTGTCACAATTTTGTAGTTAGGTCCACCCAAACGGCTTGGCTATCTGCATACATAATTACCCAATCTGCATGCACAAACATAGTAACTGTGTATACAAGTTAATCAAACTATTGTATGCCTACACTTTTTGAAAGTTTTACTTTATGTTTCTAGACTTTATAGCTATGAAGAAAACCTCCTGAATGTGGTGAGTCTAAACAGTGTTGCTTTCTTGAGTCAAAAAGGTGGTGAAGCATCAAGGCAAAAGCAGTGAAACACTTGGTACAAAAAACAAAGACCTGGCCCCCCAAGGGAAAGGTTCCTCTGGAGGTTGCAGACCAGCACTCTATTGTAGCTATTGTACCTATGGTGGTGAAGAAACAGGGCAATACAAGAACCGAATCTGACTGGGAGTCAGGGAGGCATGGCGGAAAAAACAGAGCAAAACGTTACTCTGAGCAATCAAAGCTGGCAAAATATGAAGAGCTGGAGAGACACAATTTCTAAGGGGGGCTTCTTCACTGATTCTGATCAAGAATGATTTGACTGGAAGTTACCAAGGGCATTAGCTATGTCCCGAGACAGAGAGCAACAATCATACTCCTGCACACTACCCTTAAGGACCAGAAAACCTTTCATGAAAGGGAGCATCAACCATGGAATGAGAATCTTGCTCTGAGTATGAAATATGTTAAGAACTAAGCAAAATAGATGTTAGGGTATTGGTAGAAGAGATAACCCCTGTGAGGGGGGGGGGTTCTTTCTCTCTCTCTCTCTGGGCTTAAAATACTACATTGATGAGGGACATAAGTATCTAGATAGATATACTGGCCTATGGAATGAAAACATTGTAGAATAATGTCTTTTTTGCCATTACAGTCTCTTCTGTCAATGGCTCAGCTACTCCTTCTTGCTACCTTTCCTACATTGCCATACCACACTATGACAAACACCAAAATACCCAACATATGGTTCCCTCACACAAACAACATTTCCATGATTTACTAGTGAGGATGAATACTTAAATGCATAGCAGGCAGCCTATTGACCATCTGGGAAATGGGAGGAGTCTCAAAAAAAGCCTGGAGACTGTATCCAAGAAGGATTATTGTGGAGGAATGGAGAAATGGAGCCTCTTTCATAAGTGAAACCTTAATGCTGAAAGAATGTCTAAAACAATAATCCATTTTACAGAAATGCTGAAGTCCTTTTTTGTGTTTCAAGATATGACTATCGTCTACAGGTGGTTTTTTTAATTTCTAACACTTAACATAACTTTTTTTACACTTAAATAAATTTGGAGAAAATAAAAAACCCAACCCTACTTGCATGTGCATGGGCCTATTCAATCACTGATCTTTTCATGGAGCTCCCACTAATCATTGCACAAGGTCACAATTCCACATGAGGGATGGGTGGAGAATATGTCCTAAAACACACATTGATATTTTTATAACATGCACATGCTCAAAAGCCCAACATATCAATACCCCCAAATCTGGTAAAATTTGGAAGCAGAGATGAAGTCTTGGCTCTACTGAAGTCAATGGGAGTTTTGCCAATAACTTCAACAGGGATAAGACTTCACCCCAAATCTTTAGGGCTGACCACTATCTATATAAAGGGTCAAACCATAACATCTAATCTGGTCACTCCCAAACTTTGGGGAACTTCGGATCTGAATTGGAATAGTAATTTTGCACCACTGAAACAAACCACTAAACAAGTGGATTAAGTACTAGAAATGCTGACATAAGCATAACTATAATGCATGGAACCAGTAATGCCATAGTACATTTCTCTCTTTCCTTTCTCTTTCTGATTAACCTACTGAAAATGCATGTTTTACTTCTGCTATCTTCTCTTGTCACTCAAGATTATTTCCAAACCGACCAGTCTACCTAATGTTAAACCTTCCTTGAATATTTATGCTTGAAAGAGGTGGTAGGCAGATTGCATATTCACTTTACAATCTGCTTTGAAAGGAATGTGTAAAATAAAAAGAAACCTGAGTCTAAATCAACACAAGCCATTTGAGTGCAAATGCCCTTGTTAGAAGGAGCTCACATTTTACTTATATATTTGTGTTTACTCTAAAGATAGTTCCTATATGAAGCCATTTTGTGATGATGTGACTTTTTCTATTCTCTTCCTCACCACCTGTGTTGGTCTAGCAGTGACTTCTTTCTTGTCTCTTGCCACAATTCGGTGGTGCAAGACTAGGCCAACTGCAAAACAAGAATTCCATTCTGCATAAAAAGTCAAGGTTTTAATTTCACATTGTTTTGTTTTTGTGTCAATCCCTCCTCCCTGGATGAGAGACACAAAGGGGTCAGAATAGCTAGTAGTCTGGTGGTTAGGGCACTCACTTGGGATGTGGGAGACCCAGATTCAAATCTTCTGAGCAAGGACTTGATTCTAGGTCTCCCACATCCCAGGCGAATGCCAACCACCAGGCTATTGGCTAGTCAAAGGCAGGAAGTGTGTTCTCTGTTGTTTTGACAAAAATTCTATCCATCTCAACAAACAATTTATCAAAGTGGACACATTTCTGCAAAATGTTTCAATTTCAATGAATTAGTATTGTCCAACAAAAAATTGTTGAAATATTCCCAACCAGCTATATGCAAGACCTAAACCCTTTTTTTTTTACAGCTTATACCATGTGGAACAGCTTTCCTACATCTCCTTTCATCAACTTCTCTCATTTCAACTCCCGTTTGAAAACATCTTTTCTCCCTTGCCCATACTTCTGTTTTTCTGTCTCCCTCCTACAGTATTGGTTACATAACTCTAAAGTGTTTTGGGATGCAAGCTGAATTATTGTAGGTGGGATGGAGGTGATGCCAATAGTTAGGGTTGCTCAACACTTTCCATTATGAGATCTTGTTTTCAGCTGCTAATAATATGCTATATAACATTAAGGGTCAGACTTTATCTTAAAAGATACATTCATAAATATTTGCTAAATGGATAACAGATGATTAAATATTCTAAACATGTAACAGACATGAGTAGTGTGTGTTATAGATTATTGTAAGCATACCAGTAGACTGTATTAAAAATAAGTAGGGCTGGCTGAAAATGTTTTCATTAAAACTGGTTTTCAGTGGAAAATTGAGGGTTTGAGTAAAAAAAAAAAAATTGCCAAAAAAGTGTTTGCTTTTTGTGGAAATTGAAAACCTGAGCACCCCAAATGCAAAAGTCTTTCATTTTTTATCCCAACCCCCCCAAATTTTCAATTAAGAGTCATTGCAGTGCCTTGTGGGAGTAGTAGTTCAGGTGCCTAATGCCTCCCTTTCTCCTCTATGAGCTGGGCTCCCAGTCAGATTACATCTTCCATGATGCATCTCAGTGGCTCAGCAAGAGTGGAGATTGTGGTGTAACATGGGAGGTGTAGTGCAGCTAGGGGTCCTCACTACAGAGGAAGATGGAGCATGAGGTGTCTGAACTACAGCTGCTGCAGCATTTCTGAATAAAAAGGTTCTGGATGAAAATTTTCAGTTTCCAGATGAAGGTTTTCAATTTTTGCCAAATAATTTTTGGTATTTGATTTTTCACTGAAAAGTCAAGATTTCTGACCAGTTCTAGATATAAGCCATGGTTGTAAGCAACTTACTGAGTTTTTAGATTCTGTAACAATTAATCTTTTAATAGCATACCTGTTAGTCACGTATTAAACTTTTATAAACTATTCATAAGTGTACCCTTATACTTAAAATGTGGCCAAATAAATTTACAGAGCATTTTATGAAGTATTAGAGGGTTCATTTTTTACAGATGATATTGCCAAGACTTTGTACCATTTTCCTTAAAGATTCCTATTTTGAAAGCTTGTTTTTAGACTCTCATTTATCATGTTAGGGCTTCAAATGCTACCTAGAAATGGATAATCCTCCCCCCTTATCTAAGTCATATTTATTTCTTCTCCCAGCCATGTACTGAATCAGAAGAATGATATATCAGAGAATGTCCAAACACACACCACAGTAACAATTTTGATGTCAGAAGACATTCAACAGTTGACAGAAGCAGACAGGAGAACACAGTTTAGATCAGAGGTGTACTAAAGGATGCAAATCTTCCAAAAATGGATAGCTCTAGCATGTCTTGGTCATATCTTCGAACAATGCCAACAAAAAGTACTAAAACTGTAAAGGAAGGAAAGGAAAAGTATAGGCTAACAGCTGCCACAAAGTAGCACATTTCAGTGGCAGTGTAGAGGTAGTCTGGTCAGCAGGGCTGCCCAGAGGATTCAGTGGGCCTGGGGTCTTCGGCGGCGGGGGTCCTTCCGCTCCGGGTCTTTGGGGCACTTCGGCGGTGGGTCCTGGAGCGAGTTAATGACCCACCGCCAAATTGCCACTGAAGAGCCGGAGCGGAAGGAGCACCCGCCGCCGAATTGCCACCGAAGACCCGGAGGGGAAGAAGCTCCAGGTCTTCAGCAGCGGGTCCTTCAAATGCTCAGGATGTGTTCGGCGGCACTGAAGGACCTGCTGCCAAAGACCCGCTGAAAACTCTCATGGGGGCCCCTGAAAACTCTCGTGGGGGCCTGGGGCAAATTGCCCCACTTGCCCCCCCCCCCACTCTGGGCGGCCCTGCTGATCACTGAAATTCCATGAGCGAAATCTTGGCTGCAATGAAAGCATTCTAAATTTTGCCACTGCCTTCAATGGAGCCAGATTTTCATCACTGAAGCTTAATGGTGAAATGATGTCCACTCTCCAGGGCTTGGGGATGTTAGGTGATTTTGACACCAACTCACTTATCAGTGCTGTTAGCAGAGAAAAAAGAATGTGGAATCATAGAATCATAGAATATCAGGGTTGGAAGGGACATCTAGTCGAACCACCTGCTCAAAGCAGGACCAATCCCCAACTAAATCATCCCAGCCAGGGCTTCGTCAAACCTGACCTCAAAAACCTCTAAGGAAGCAGATTCCACCACCTCCCTAGGTAACCCATTCCAGTCCTTCATCACCCTACCTAGTGAAAAAGATTTTCCTAATATCCAACCTAAACCTCCCACACTGCAACTTGAGACCATTACTCCTGGTTCTGTCATATGGTACCACTGAGAACAATCTAGATCCATCCTCTTTGGAACCCCCTTTCAGGTAGTTGAAAGCAGCTATCAAATCCCCCCTCATTCTTCTCTTCTGCAGACTAAATAATCCCAGTTCCCTCAGCCTCTCCTCATAAGTCATGTGCTCCAGCCCCCTAACCATTTTTGTTGCCCTCCGCTGGACTCTTTCCAATTTTTCCACATCCTTCTTGTAGTGTGGGGCCCAAAACTGGACACAGTCCTCCAGATGAGGCCTCACCAATGTTGAATAGAGGGGAGTGATCACGTCCCTCGATCTGCTGGCAATGCCCCTACTTATACAGCCCAAAATGCCATTAGCCTTCTTGGCAACAAGGGCACACTGTTGACTCATATCCAGCTTCTCGTCCACTGTAACCCCTAGGTCCTTTTCTGTAGAACTGCTGCCTAGCCATTCGTCCCTAGTCTGTATCAGTGCATGGGATTCTTCCATCCTAAGTGCAGGACTCTGCATTTGTCCTTGTTGAACCTCATCAGATTTCTTTTGGCCCAATCCTCTAATTTGTCTAGGTCCCTCTGTATCCTATCCCTACCCTCCAGCATATCTACCACTCCTCCCAGTTTAGTGTCATCTGCAAACATGCTGAGGGTGCAGTCCACACCATCCTCCAGATCATTAATGAAGATACTGAACAAAACCAACCCTAGGACCGATCCTTGGGGCACTCCGCTTGATACCGGCTGCCAACTAGACATGGAGCCATTGATCACTACCCGTTGAGCCCGACGATCTAGCCAGCTTTCTATCCACCTTATAGTCCATTCATCCAATCCAAACTTCTTTAACTTGCCAGCAATAATACTGTGGGAGACCGTATCAAAAGCTTTGCTAAAGTCAAGGAGTAACACATCCACCGCTTTCCCCTCATCCACAGAGCCAGTTATCTCATCATAGAAGGCAATTAGAGTTGGAGAGTTGGAATATTCTTTGGGGGGCGAGAAAAGGAGATAGCCCTGAAGGAAATAAAAGGAAGAAAGAAAAGAGAAGATGGATGAGGAAAAATTAGGTCAGAAGCAGGGTTTTCTGCAGAAAAATAGAAGCAGTAGGAGATCTATAGAAGTATTCAGCTTTATTGGTAAGATCACAGTCCAGCTTCTTGCTAAAGGCAGCACAAGGAGATCAAAACTTCTCTTGGATTCTCCCCTCCTTAAAAAAAAAATGGACTGAAAAAAGATAGCGTCCTTACTCAGGTTTCTACATATAACACTGTAAGAGAAGATGGTGATTAGAGGCACATTTCTGATATAATCCATTCATCTGAAATTGCCACCTCTTCCCAAATAATGTGTTATGTTCTTTTCAGCTTGCTAATTGAGCATGTCCTCTAGACTTTCAAGCCTGAGACATAACATTATTAAATGATAAAAAGAAACAAAAAAGTAGGTATATGAAAAAAAAATGCACTATAATTAATTCCTCCAATTAAACCAGCAGGTCTGGCTACTGTTGTTTATTGTATTACATTTTGGATCTATCTATTTTTGAATAGCTATTTTAAGTGGGCCTAATTCTGATTTTGCACTGTTGTAAATTAATTGATTTCAATTGAGTTCCTAGAGATTTATCCTGATATAAATGAGATCAGAATCAGGCCCTGTATTCAGTATCAGAACAAGTGTTAAAGCCTTCAGAGAATAACAAAATGATCCATTATGTTTTGACAACTGCAGCCTCATTTCCTACCTGCTGTTCACTTTGTGGTAGCTATGAACCAACTATTTTAGATAATGTGGAAAGCAGGCCACTTGTGAGAATCCATTAAGTAATCATTATTGTGCTACTAGAAACAATGTGGCCTTTTTTAAGATCATTGTAGGGTATAGAGTCAGAATCTTTTATATGCTTTATTTAACCTCTCCCCTTCACCCCTCCCCCACACTGAGTAGAAATGTAACCGTTTCCCCATGACTATCATTACCACTGGCTTTAGAAATGAGTTTGAAAATCAGAAACCTCCATGATCACTAAGAGATGATTACTAAACCATGGCTTGGATTTCCAAAGGGAGGTAGTCACCCAACCCCCACTGGATTGCAATGGGATCTGGTTGCTTCACTCCCTTATAATTCTTTGAAAATCCTAGCCCATAGGTATAATTCAGATACATCCTCTTCACCTCCAGTGTGGCTACCTGGACCATTTACACAACTGAGTTACTTTCTCAAAGAGAGATGCTGCCTGTTAAAGCATTAATTTTATAATTAATAAATAATAATGTAAACCAGTTGTCTCAGACTGTAGCTGCATTTAATCGCCTTTAAGGCAAGGTGCAACATAGAGAAACCCGAGGCCAAATTGAGAAGACATATGTAAGTTATACCCCCATAGAGTAAGTTACATTCCCTTACAGTGGCGGATTTAGAGTTAGTGGGGCCCTGTGCTCAGCTTCGTTTTTGGAGCATTCTCTCTTATCTCCCTCCCCCGCCACCGTTTTTCATTCTTTTTTTCTTCATCCTCCTCCTATAAATAGGAAGTAAATGAAAATAAAGTGAGGTACCTTGATTTTTTCTAAAGTTTAACTTATTTTTCCACAGACCACTTGAAAATCACTGAGGGTCTCAGCGGACCACTTAATGATCTTTCCAAATATTGTTTGTACCCTTAGCTAACTATTGTAAAGCGCTTTGGATATGAGCATTTTATAAAAAAATGTAAAAATACGTTGCGGTGCGGGGTCTAGCCAGGACTTAGGGTGCAGAATGGGGCTCAGGGTTGGGGCAGGGGTTTGGGCTGTGGAGCATTTACCTGGGGCAGCTCCCGTTTGGTGCGAGGGGTGCAGGTGGGGATGTGGGGTGTGTGTGTGCAGAAGTCAGGGTGGGCAGGGGGCTGGGGATGTGGGGCGGGGTGCAAGAGTCAGGGAGGGCAGGGGGCTGGAGGTGTGGGGGGCAAGGGGTGTGGGGGGTTGCAGGAGTCACAGCTGGGGGTGCAGGGTCTGGGAGGGAGTTAGGGTGCAGGAGCAGGCTGGGGGTTGGGGCAGGAGGTTGGGGTGTGGAGCGCTTACCTGGGGCAGTTCCCGTTTGGTGGAAGGGGTGCAGGTGGGAATTTGGGGTGGGTGCAGGAGCTCCCATTTGGTGTTCAGGGTGTGGGTGTGGGGGGGTGCAGGAGTCAGGGCCTGGGGTGTGGGGGGGGCTGGGTATGTGTGGGAGATGCAGGAGTCAGAAAGGCAGGGGTCTGGGGGGGTGTGAGGGGATGCAGGGGGTATGGGCTGGGGTCATGGGGGTGTGGGCTGGGGTCGTGGGGGTGCTCCCAGCCCCCTGCCCCACCCCATCCCCCTGCCCTGAGCAGCTCAAGGCAGGGGGAGTATGTGTAGGGGGAGTGCGGGGGCTCCGCCCTGCCCCGATTCCACCCCCTTCCCCAAGGCCCTGCCCCCACCTCTTCCCCCGAGCGCACTGCGTCCCCGCTCCTCCCCCTCCCTCCCGGAGCGATCTGAGCGCTGGCAAACAGCTGTTTGGCAGCGGGGGAAGCACGGGGGAATGCAGCATGCTCGAGGGAGGAGGCGGGGGCGGGAGGAGCTTGGCTGCTGGTGGGGTTGTGGAGCCTGCAGCAGGAGCCCCAGGATCTGGCAGGATCAAGCTTTTGCCCCCGCAGCTCCCCGTCCCTGGGGCCCCCTGTCATTGGGGGTCCCCATGCCAGGGCACCCTGTGTTTTACTGTGAATCCGCCTCTGCTCCCTTACACTTAGGTCTTGTCTATGCTACAAATGCTTTGCTGGTCAGAGCCTCCTCATGTAGACACATTGTATGCTGACAGAAGGAGGAGTTCTGCCACTAAAGTAATACCATATTCCAAATCACATTAGCTATGCCAACAAAATAATAGAATCATAGACTATCAGGGTTGGAAGGGACCTCAGGAGGTCATCTAGTCCAACCACCTGCTCAAAGCAGGACCAATCCCCAACTAAATCATCCCAGCCAGGGCTTCGTCAAGCCTGACCTTAAAAACCTCTAAGGAAGCAGATTCCACCACCTCCCTAGGTAACCCATTCCAGTCCTTCATCACCCTACCTAGTGAAAAAGATTTTCCTAATATCCAACCTAAACCTCCCACACTGCAACTTGAGACCATTACTCCTTGTTCTCTCATCTGGTACCACTGAGAACAATCTAGATCCATCCTCTTTGGAACCCCCTTTCAGGTAGTTGAAAGCAGCTATCAAATCCCCCCTCATTCTTCTCTTCTGCAGACTAAATAATCCCAGTTCCCTCAGCCTCTCCTCATAAACCATGTGCTCCAGTCCCCTAATAATTTTTGTTGCCCTCCGCTGGACTCTTTCCAATTTTTCCACATCCTTCTTGTAGTGTGGGGCCCAAAACTGGACACAGTACTCCAGATGAGGCCTCACCAATGTTGAATAGAGGGGAATGATCACGTCCCTCGATCTGCTGGCAATGCTCCGACTTATACAGCCCAAAATGCCGTTAGCCTTCTTGGCAACAAGGGCACACTGTTGACTCATACGTTGGCATACACTGGGATTTTTGTCAGCATAGCAATGTTGGCTGAGTGTGAGTGGTTTTTTCACAGCCCTGACTGACATAGCTATGCTGACCAAACTCTGTAGTGTAGATCTGGCCTTAGAAAGCCTCCCTTCCACTAACTTAGGGCTACACAGTGATCTGAACAAGGGGCGGTGGGTAAGCTGTCCCCCCGCTAGGAAACCTTGTGACTCAGACATACTTGGGAATCATTCCTCCTTGTTCCCGGGTTGCTGCTGGTTTGTATTTGTAATAAATTACTATTTCACCTATCCTTGGCATTAGATCAATTACCCTGGCTAGTGAATAGGGGGCTGGAGCCAAGGCTTTTTTGAAAAAAAAATAAGGCTTTTCAACTAAATGGAAATTTTCACCACAAAAATTGATTTAAATTGAAATGTTCCTTTTTTGTCAAAAAACTGAAAAGAAAAACACATTTTTTTCATTTTTTGAGAACCCCAAATATTTTGAAGAAAATGTTGATGGAAATGGAAACTTCATAAGAAGAAAAAGGTTTCCCCAATCAGCTCCTAGTGAGCTTGTTTATGCCTGACATTTTGAGGCCCCAAAATGAAGATAGTCTCTGCCCTGAAGAGTTTACAACCTGCTAGACATGGAGAGGACATGACACTCTGCAAAGCCCAGAGGAAAGAGTTGGCTTGGAAAGGTACTGATTTTTCAGTTTACTTATTTACATTACACTCACTCCTGATGGAGATTACAGAAGAAACAAGGTTCTAGGAGTGATACTTTGCAGTCCTTTGAGATAAAAGGACTTGTCTAGGTGTAATGTTGATATTAATATTGGGATTTGTTAGAGAGCATGGTAATTACACTAAAGGGAAATGAAGAAAGAGAGTAAAAACACCATGACAGCTAGTGACAATCTCATAGAACTCAGCTGAGCTTCACAGCTCTGGCCCCAGTAGCAACATCCTGCCCTTTGTTTATTACATTTGGCTTCAGGAGTATCACAGCGACATTTCACAAGTCCTCCCTTTAAGAATAAAGGTCCTAATCCTACAGTCAGATCTATGAGGACAGGCCATTTTGGACTCTTGTTGACTTTAATGGGACTCTGCATACACAAAAGGGTCCACCCACAAGGATTGATTGCAGGATTGGGGCCTAATTTTGTATAGTCCATTGCAGGAATTTGCACTGAGTTCAAGAATTGGATATGCTCAGCATATAAAATTAAATGATGCACATTTTTGAACTGTAGAATCAATATATTCTCTGTTGTAGTTACACAACTTAGCACCTCATCACTCATATATCATCAAAAAGGAATCATTGTAAATTGTGAATCTTTCTCAAAATGTCATTTGAGAGTGTATTATCTAAAAAAAAGAATTGGTATTTATCTTTCTGTATGATATTAAAAAAAAAGTGCCATGACCTACAGTTTTTCTCAAAGGCTCTTTTTGCAAAAAGCATTTGCTTTCATTAAGACCTTATTGCTAGGATCCACTGTTTCTAGAAAGTGACTCTTATTGACTTTACTGCTTTAGTCTGATTGATTTTTTAAAATCAAAATGTCTTACAGTTAATATGGTGGTTAACGATAAAGTGGATACCTAATAATTTGTTAGCAGAATGCCCCACATGCATGGAGTGGGCAATTAAAAATGTGGTAATGGAGCTAGGTGCCATTATAATCCATAAAAAAGTGTTAGACGTGTTCTTAAACTACTTTAATAATGAAGTGAATAATGGAAAAATAGAAAAATCTTGTCTGAGAATAAAAGTGGGCTTTGAAAAGAAGCATGAGGTATAACAATAATGCTACATGGATAAAAGTTTGGGGTCACAAAGAAATATTATTCAGTATCAGAGGGGTAGCTGTGTTAGTCTGGATCTGTAAAAAGCAACGGAGAGTCCTGTGGCACCTTTAAGACTAACACATGTATTGGAGCATAAGTTTTCGTGGGTGAATACCCACTTCGTCAGACGCATGAGAGTCCTTGTTTCCAGTTAGTGATCCTGATCCCTAGAGCTGTCTTCATTTTTGGGCAAGTCTAGAGGCTAAGCTTTAGTCTGTGTATGGAAACAGTGAAATGCAGCACAGAAACTGCCCTAGCCATGAGGTTCCCTGCAACTTGCTGACATGCGTCTGACGAAGTGGGTATTCACCGACGAAAGCTTATGCTCCAATACATCTGTTAGTCTTAAAGGTGCCACAGGACTCTCTGTTGCATTATTCAGTAGTTACCTGCTCCTACAGGATGCTAAATTAAGGATGCTGTAATATCAGGCCAAATGTCTTCATTCTTATTTCTTGTTTTTATTGCAGTAGCTGCTAGAGGCCTCAGCCAGGTGGTGGTCCCATGGTGTTAATTACCGTACAAACATAGAATAGTGTTTCTCTCCAAGGAGCTTACAATCTAAGGTCCCAATCCTACAAAAACAAAACAAATTTATGCATCCGCTTAACTTTACGAGTAGTCCCACTGAAATCAACGTAACTACCCATAATGTATGAAATTAAGCACTCGTGTAAGTCGTTACTGGACTGGTGCCAAAATCATTGAAGCCAATAGTTACACCCATATTTAACTAGCATGAGGGAGATCAGAATCCGCCCTCTACTCTTAGATTTTAATGTGATACCATAAACATTCTGAATGGTTTAACAAACACTGAGGAAGCTTCCATTATTTTTAAACAAGGTTTATTACCCTAATAGGTCTGATCCTGCACGCTCTTCTCATGCAGTTTCCACTGAAGTCAATGGCAGTATGACACACAGAGGGTTTACAGGATCGAGCCCGGTATAGTTTCTAAGTTAAGTGTCATCTCAACATAGTGAATAATTAGTGGGCTATATCAGACTTCAAAAGCACTTTTTTTGCTACCTTCGTATGGAAATTGCTGTAGCAATGGGCTTCATCACTAACGTATGCTGTGGCATAACCAGAGTGAATTATTGCAGATGTCTCTGTAACATTCTATCTGATATGAAGCTTCAAGGGCTTCAATTAGTACATAATGGCATCATTAAACACTTGCTGATGTTAAATCAAGTCAGTGCGTCAACTCAGTCATTCATTCTGTCTGTAATTGCCTGCCAGTTCATTGATTTTTAGGTGAAAGCTTCTTAGGCTACTACTTCTTACTCTGTTGTTTCCATACTGCAGTGAGTTTGCTGCACCATCTTACTCTTGTCAAAGGGAAGCACAGAAGTAGATACTTGGATCTGTACGGAACATCAGTTACAGCTGAAAAAAGTGTTGCATCTGATGACCACAGGATTTAATGTTAAATTATCTTAATTAGGGATCCTCCATGTGTTAATTTAAATTCTTAATTAAGGTGACTACAGTGTACTGGAAAAAAGTCTTTGAGAATTAAGAAAGTCAAGTGATTGTACTGTTGCAATGTTTTAAGATTCTGGTTTTTAAAGGCACCATCCCTCTGAATACAGAATCATGGAGGACAAAGTGAGTCAGGAGATTATTTATTTGGATCTCCCCACAATGTTCACAGGTTTAACTCCATTGAGTTTAGTTTTGCAAATCCCGATTTACATCATGTAGATGTGATTGCAATTAGCCACTGGCCAAATGAAATCTGTATTGTGTTGCTAGTTTCAGTTTGGCAGAGGTTAGTAGTTGTTGTCTGATGGATGTTTATTCCCCCAGGTGATAAGAGTAAGGAGTCAAATATCCACAAATAAAACATCATATTTGCTGGAGTTCAGAGTAGAGAGGCCAAGGATTTACAAGGCATGGACAATAAGCCACCATCTCACTGCCACTGGTGATCCTTCTAGATCATGTTTGATGCCTTCTGGAAGAACTGTGTGGGGCAGCGTGCAGTGTTGTTAGAGCATCAGAATCGGTCCTAAAGACCCATTCTCAGTTAACATCCTGACTCCCCTTGTTCCCCACAGATCTGTATTCAGAAGGATGTCCAGTGCTGTACTTGTTATGCACCTAGAGAGAAGACTTCAGCTCTCAGAAATGTCAGGTCAACAACTTTTGTAAGCAACTTCCCAAAATGTTTAAAAATTAAATAGGCATTTATTTTATCACATTATAATTAGAGTCATTAGTGTGTTTTGTGATTCAGGCACTGGAGTGGGTCTGAGGAGATCTAAGGGAAAATGCCCAGCTCTGCCAGGGGCTTTCTGAGTGACCTTCGGGAAGTCACCTAGTCACTCTAAGCCTCAGTTTCCCATCTGTAAAATGGAGATAATACTTCCCTTCTCCCAACTTCTTGTCTATGTGGAGGATAACTCTTTGAGGCAGAGACTGTCTCTTGCCATGAATATGTACACTGAAGAGCACAGAGACGCTCCAATCTTAGTTGGGGGTATGTAGGCATTAATGTAATACAAATAATAGTATACCATTTGGAACCTAATTTTGCCATGCAGTATATTAGGTTACCCTGAAAGATGCATTAATTAACTCCTGTACATATAAAATATATTTAAAAGCTGAACACATACCGATTTTAAACTAGCAATATCCACATATTGAGGCATACGAATTCAGAGTAACATTTCATATAGGCAGATATCTCCAAAATACAATATATGAACAATTTAATGAAATGAACATTATCTTTTATTTCTTTGTGCTTTCATAGAAAACCTGATCTCTCCAACACCTCCATATCACATGGAGTGTGTTATAAAAGCATGTACTTGCATCTGCTTTGGAAGATGAGACTAGTCACATATCCCTATAGACTTACACTGCTACACATGTGATACCTAATGCTATACATTTGTTCCAGTGATGACACCATCCAAAGTGAGTGCATTGCTGCTCAATGTTACATATAATTTAAAAAATCTAAAAAGTCCTACCCAGAAAGGCAGCATTGAGGACAGCCTAGACTAAGTATTCTAACACCTCAGATTTCCTCCTATTGCCCCGCCATTAAATTGTTCATTTAGATTATGTGAACTAAAGTTAATATTTAAAACATGATTCTTTGAAGGAGCAAATATAACTAACTGCCTGTGTATAATGAGAGAGCAATATGTGGAGCCAACTGACCCTGTTTCTTCAATCACGAGTCTGGAATTTTACATTTTTGAGGGCCACTATTGAGTCAAAAACTTTTTGGGGGTCTCCCAGCTCAGCATATGACTCCCATATTTGAATGCTCTATAGGGAGCCTGATCCAAGATACCACTGATGACCCAGGGACTGGGACTAATTAAAATAAAATAGTAAACAAGTGAAAACTGGCAACACCTAACCATTCTGGCTATGGCACCACTCAGCACTATGGGTGAAATCCTGCTCCCATTGACATCAATAGGAATTTTGCCATTGACTTCAGTGGGGCCAGGATTTCCCACCCTATAACAATGCAGATCCATCAACAACGGCCAGATTTCCAAAAAAGATAATACATTGAACAATACCACTAGGAGAAAGAAATGAATAGAGAGTTTGAGAACTGACCCATAGTCAAACAAGAAGCAAAGCTGCACTATTTGAGACAGATCAATGCATAGAAACCACCCAGGAGAGAGGAGGCTCAAGAATTGGTATGTAGCTAATAGCCACCAAGGAGGAAGAGATTCTGTATGCTATTGTTAAGAAATAAACAACTCTTTGGAGACCAGAATTTGACACCGAGGAGCAAAATAAAGTAGATTTATCCAAGTACAAAGGTCTGACAAATCAAAATGTATGATGCTGAGTGGAAAAACTGTATCTTTGCAATGGGTGGTGGAGTGAAACATTGGCAGTGATGTAGCCTAAAATGTATGGGTGAAATATACTGACAGGCTAGTGAAAGCGGAACAAGTATCAGGTTTTGATTACCATCTGGCTTTCTGTCCTGTGTTCTCACTGTAGTTTTACCAACTGTTTTATTTTTTAAAAATTGTATAATATTTAGCAAACTAATTACTTTTAATTCTGCCACTTCCCTATTCCCTCTCTAGCCATAAAAACAAAGGAGTTAGAATAAAATTCACCCCTGTGCACAAGGCCCACACTAGGTCTGTGAACCAGTTAAGTCCAATTTAAACTCTGAAAACTATGCTTAAGTCAGATTTCAGTGATGGATTGTGCTGGCCTCCTCAAGGGGTGAATTTCACCTTTCTGCCTTGTCTACACACAAACATTAAACTTCTTTAACTATACTATTGCAACTATACAAAAGTGGTTATATCAGAAAAGCTTATTCCTGTACAGGAAGAGAAATAAACAACACCAGTATAAGGTACCTTTATACCAGTGTAACTGTGTCCATAGTAGGGGTTGTTCTGGTATAAACAATTTTGGTAAAAAAATCCACACGCCTAACTGAAGGAGATCAGGCCTCAGTTTATTCTGCTCATGCTCTGCTCTCCTAGCCTCACTGACACCCATACAAACTAACCAAGCTCAGAAGCAGCTTCTTTTTAAATTTAACTTTGTATCTACTGTTCTTATTGTGCTAAGACTCCCATAAGCTCTGAATACTCTCCTCCATCAAGCCAGCCTTACACTTTCTTGTCAGTAACAAGGCCGGTCTTCAAATACAGATTCAGCTCCTCTTTATATTTCTGTGTTCTTTATATTTTAAATTTGACACACTCTGCCTTGTGCCTCCTTCACCCCATCAAAGGCTACTTGCCTTATTGTCCCATTAAGCTCTCAGAAAGCATGTAGGTTCTCTTTTCACTTAGACCTCTCAGCATCCGCTTTCTCATTAAGTTTTTCTCAGTAAAGTTTCTCAAACTTGAATTTAACTAAAATAGCAATTTTCATCGTGAAAGCTACAGTTTTGGTTTGTGAAGCCATTGTCTCTGGTACTAGTTCTTGAGCCTTAAATAGTCCCTAAGAGCAGCCATATTGTGATCCTTCGCTGAGTACACAAATAGGACAGGAGTGGGGAAGTGGGTATGAGTCCTTACATGTCAACAGCAAAACTCTCCAGGGTGCAGAATTGAACTCCAATGGACCTATAGATAAACAGATTTTGAAGCCAGAAGAGCCTTTTATGGGGATCTAGTCTGACCTCCTGCATAACACAGGCCATAAACCCTCACCTAATAATTTCTGCATCAAGCCCATAAAACAACTCCCATGATGCTTAACTCCTTTTATTGTCACCCTATGTCTGCAGTTAAGACCCAGTGGGAAAACTAACAGCCAGGTCACTAAATTTTTGGCCTGGCCTTCCCTGGGATTCTGTTTTTGCAAATAACTTTTGGAAATCTGGTCCTTAATGAATATTAATGAAAAATATTAATTAAACTGTGATTTGGACACAACTCTGGTACCATGGACCTTGTTGGAGCAGCAGAGAGGACCTTTCACAGCTATTAAACCAAGATGTTCACAGAGCTACATGCATTTTTCCTTAGGTAATTCAATGGGATAAAGTTGGAAAATGTACTAATGGGTATCACAGGGTATCACAGCTAGCTGGCAATATGCATTGAATTGCAGACTTCACACCGTACAAGGAGAAAATTATCTCTCAATATTTTGAAATGAGCAACAAACCAGTGTCCCCCTGTAATTACTGTTTGACAAAGAACATTATGTTTGTCAATTTAATGACTTTCAGCTTTTCAGGCAGATGTAAACAGATCATATCACTTCCAAATTGCACCTGGAATAAAAATATTATCAACTCAATCTTTGGAAGAACAAAACCCATCCCGCTGTATTGCAACAAAACAATGCAGGTTTTCATCTCTCTACCCTCCTCTGTCATCTGATAACACATTTCTATCTATAAACTGGGGAAACACCCAATACCAATGTTAAGGTGTCACCCCCACTCTGAACTTTAGGGTACAGATGTGGGGACCTGCATGAGATCCCCCCTAAGCTTATTACCAGCTTAGATCTAGTAGCTGCCACCACCACATATATTAATTAAACGTTTATGGGAGAGTCATTTGGAATCTCTGTCTACCCCCCAAATATTTCCCCAGTCTT
Organism: Platysternon megacephalum; assembly: GCA_003942145.1. Classification (NCBI taxonomy): domain Eukaryota; kingdom Metazoa; phylum Chordata; order Testudines; family Platysternidae; genus Platysternon; species Platysternon megacephalum. The sequence continues at coordinate 622,625 of QXTE01000265.1, forward strand.
TATCCCCCTTTTCCTGGCAGGATTGAGACTGATTCACCTCCCACCAATTCCTGGTGAGCCCAGATCCAAAAAACCCTTGGATCTTAAACAAGGAAAAATTAATCAGGTTCTTAAAAGAAGACTTTTAATTAAAGAAAAAGGATGAAAGGAATACCTCTGTGAGATAACATGCAGGCTACTCTCACAGACAACAGATGCAAAACACAGAGGATGTCACTCTGGGCAAAAACTTAGTTACACAAAGAAACCCAATTTGATTCTCCCTCTATGCAAAGGAAGTCACAAAAGAAAATAAGCATAATCTAATACATTCCTTCTCTAAACACTTACTACTTTGAAGAAATATTAGATGGCTGATTCCTGGATCCTTCACTTTGGCACAAACTTCTCTGAACAGACAAAAGACTGATTTCCCTCCTCCCTCTTTGAAAACATTTTGTCCCCACATTGGTTCCTCTGGTCAGGTGTCAGCTAGGCTATGTGAACTTCTTAACCCTTTACAGGTAAAGGAGGAATTAACCCTTAACTGTCTGTTTATGACAACCCATAACACTATGGGTGGATGAGACGATGGTGTAGGGAGGAGGGGTTTAGATTTATTAGGAACTGGGGAAGCTTTTGGGAGAGGGGGAGCCTATACAGGAAGGATGGGTTCCAGCTAAACCAAAATGGAACCAGATTGCTGATGCTTAAAATTAAAAAGGTTGTAGAACAGTTTTTAAACTAAGGGCTAGGGGAAAGCCGACAGGTGCGGAGGAGCATGTGGTTTGGACATCCCTTAGGGGAGGTTCTATAAATGGAGATTCCCTATGTCCTAATAATGAGGAGAGGATGGAAAATGATAAAATACAGGGAGGATCTGATGAGAAACAGTCAAATGAAAAAAAGTCCCATTCAATTACGTCATCCAATAGGGGACAGCCAAATAATGACAAGTTTTTAAAATGCTTATAGAAGTCTAAATAATAAGATGGGTGAACTACATTGCCTAGTATTAAATGAGGATATTGATATAACAGGCATCACAGAAACCTGGTGGAATGAGGATAATCAATAGGACACAGTAATACCAGGGTACAAAGTATACCGGAAAGACAGAACAGGTTGTACTGGTGGGGAAGTGGCACTATATGTGAAAGAAAGCATAGAATCAAATGAAGTAAAACTCATAAATGAACTAAATTGTACTATAGAATCTCTATAGATAGTAATTCCATGCTTGAAAAATAAGAATATAGCAGTAGGGCTATATTACAGACCATCTGATCAGGATGGTGTTAGTGATTCTGAACTGCTCAGGGAGATTAGAGAGGCTATTAAAATAAAAAACTCAATAATAATAATGGGGGATTTCAACTATCCCCATATTGACTGGGGACATATCACCTCAGGAAGGGATGCTGAGATAAAGTTTCTTGACACCTTAAATGACTGCTTCTTGGAGCAGCTAGTCCTGGAACCCACAAGAGGAGAGGCAATTCTTGATTTAGTCCTAAGTGGAGCACAGGATCAGGTCCAAGAGACAAATATAGCTGCAACGCTTGGTAATAGTGACCATAATATAATTAATTTAACATCCCTGTGGCGGGGAAAACTCCACAGCAGCCCAACACTATAGCATTTAATTTCAGAAAGGGGAACTACATAAAAATGAGGAGGTTAGTGAAACAGAAATTAAAAGGTACAGTACCAAATGTAAAATCCCTGCAAGCTGTGTGGAAACTTTTTAAAGACACCATAATAGAGGCTCAACTTAAATGTATACCCTAATTTAAAAAACGTAGTAAGAGAACCAAAAAAGAGCCACCGTGGTTAAACAACAAAGTAAAAGAAGCAGTAAGAGGCAAAAAGGCATCCTTTAAAAAGTGGAAGATAAATCCTAATGAGGAAAATAGACAAGAGCGTAAACTCTGGCAAATGAAGTATAAACATATAATTAGAAAGACCAAAAAAGAATTTGAAGAACAGCTAGCCAAAGAATCCAAAAGTAATAGCAATTTTGTTTTAAATACATCAGAAGCAGAAAGCCTGCTAACCAACCAGTGGGGCCACTGGACGATTGAGATGCTAAAGGAGCACTCAAATACAATAAGGCCATTGCGGAGAAACTAAATGAATTCTTTGCATCGGTCTTCACTGTTGAGGATGGGAGGGAGATTCCCAAACCTGAGCCATTCTTTTTGGGTGACAGATCTGAGGAACTGTCCCAAATTGAGGTGTCATTAGAGGAGGTTTTGGAACAAATTGATAAACTAAACAGTAATAAGCCTCCAGGACCTGATGGTATTCAACCAAGAGTTCTGAAGGAACTCAAATGTCAAATTGCAGGACTACTAACTGTCATCTGTAACCTATCATTTAAATCAGCTTCTGTACCAAATGACTGGAGGATAGCTAATGTGATGCCATTTTTTAAAAAGGGCTCCAGAGGTGAACATGGCAACTACAGGCCAGTAAGCCTCACTTCAGTACCGGGCAAATTGGTTGAAACTATCGTAGAGAACAAAATTTTCAGACACATAGATGAACATAATTTGTTGGGAAATAGTCAACATGGTTTTTGTAAAGGGTAATTATGCCTCACCAATCTACTAGAATTCTTTGAGGGGGTCAACAAGCAGGGGCAGCTTTAGGCACCAGCTACACAAGCAGGTGCCTAGGGCGGCAAAATATATGGGGCGGCATAATGCTGGGGCCCCATCTCAAACCTGAGGCAGTGTCCTGGGCTGGATCCTGACTGCCCCGGGGGACGGTAAACAGCTTGTTGTTCTGCCGCCGGGGTGCAGCGGGGAATGGAGCCGGCTAAGTGGGGAGCGTGTCCCTGCCGCTCTCCCGCGGTCAGCGGCCAAACCCCCCCTCAGGCGGGAGCCGGTAGCACAGCCCTGCCCCGGCTGCAGAGGACGGGCCGCTCCTCCTCGGCTTGTCCCCACCGCTGCAAGCCAAGGAGGAGCGGCCCATCCTCTGCAGTGGGGCAGGGCCGCGCTACCAGCTCCCGCCTGGGGGGTGGCCGCTGCCCATGGGAGAGCGGCGGGGACAAGCCTAGGAGGAGCGGCCCATCCTCTGCAGCCAGGGCAGGGCCGTGCTACCGGCTCCTGCCCGAGGGGGGGCGGGGCGGCCGCTGACCGCAGGAGAGCGGCAGGAGCCAGTAGCACGGCCCTGCCCCGGCTGCAGAGGACGGACCGTTCCTCCTTGTCTTGTCCCTGGCGCTCTCCCGCGGGCAGCAGCCACCCCCCAGGCGGGAGCCGGTAGCGCAGCCCTGCCCCGGCTGCAAAGGACGGGCTGAACATGGCGCCCAGGCGGGCCACTCCTCCTCGGCTTGTCCCTGCCTCTGCCTCCTCCTCCTCCTCCCCTCTGTGCCGCCTCCTGCCAGGGGAGGGGAGCGGAGTGGAGTGGCATCCCGGGCTGAGCCGAACTCGTGCCGGGGCCAAGGCGAAGACCGAGGATGTGCGGGGCTGGGATCCAGCAGCAGCCCCAACCCCCAGCCACAGGAGCAGTGGCGATGGGAGATGAATCCACCTCGGGCCAGATCCACAGTAAGGTAAGAGTCGGGCCGGGTGGGTCAGTCCCCGGGACCCCTGGGGAGCTTCTGCCTGCTGGAGCCCCAGAGGCTGCCGCCTCCCTTCCCAGCCCCGCACAGCGCGCCGGTGCCTTGAGTCTCCTTCTGCCTCCCCCCCTTCAGGGGGCGTGTGACCTGGCAGACAGGGGCAGCATCTGTCCAGCAAGCCCAGCACCTCTTCCTTGGCTCCTCCAGCTCCAGAGCTCTCTCCATTGCATGCCCCTTGGAGCTCCCAGCTGGGTGGCCGCAGGGTGCTGGTGCCTGGAGTCTCCTTCTGCCTCCCCCCCTGCAGGGGGCGAGCAACCTGGCAGAGAGAGGAAGCATCTGTCCAGCAAGCCCAGCACCTCTTCCTTGGCTCCTCCAGCCCCAGAGCTCTCTCCATTGCATGCCCCTTGGGCTCCCATCTGGGCGGCCTCAGCGCTGGGAAAACGCCAGCAGGGCTGGGTCCAGTGTGTATCCGAGCTCGTGGGGAGCTCTCTCACCCCAATGACTAGCACCTTACCTACGGCAAGTACAGTAGTGCAATAGGAGCATGACGTGAAAAATATCATGTCACAACGTGACACGATCACTCAAAACATGATTACTTGTGTGTGCTGTGCTGCTCTATCGGCGCCATTCACACTAATTTCCGTTTCGTGTCTGTGCCAGTGGTTATAGGGCTAAAATGCCAGGACAAAAACGAAAACGACTTTCTGGTGCTGCCTACCGGCAACAAAGAGAGAAATGGCAAAAGGAATTAGAAAAACTATTTTAAAAAACTCGACAATCAAGGAGAAAGCTCTAAGCAATGCATTGAAGGTGATTATTCATCAACTGATGAAGACCCATTGAACCAAAGATTACCTTTATCAACTGATAAAGATGAACAACAATCTGACCAAAGATTATCTTCACTAACTGATAAAGACGAACAATCACAATCCATCCAAAAATTTACTACTTCAGCTGAAGAGTCCAGAAACGAAGAACTGTTATCCAAATCTAAAACTGAAGAACAATTATTGGAAGGTGGAGAGACTAACATAGGATCGGATCCAAGTACATGGCCGACAATAATTACTGATGCAATGCGAATGATTATTGTGAAAAAAGGTCCTTCAAAACTAGATCCTACATTTGAATATCCATTTAATGAGTCGAATCGTCGATTTATGCCATCCAGTATGAAGAAAAATGGGGAACAAATTAATAGATCGTGGTTAGTGTATTCACAGACCAAAGATGTAGTTTTTTGTTTTTGCTGCAAACTGTTCTGTAACTCGGACATTCTTCTGGCAACTGCAGGTTTTAATGACTGGCGAAATTTGCATCAGGAGAGATTTACGATGCACTATTCGAAATAAGCCAGGACTTGTCGTATGATCCTTCATTTCGACATGAAGCTGAAACATTGGCTCAGAAAATGATGCAGTTTCAATTTTCATGTTGCACGGTTATTTGGCATAATATTCTAAGTCCAATTAATTTGACCAGTAAAGTTATGCAGAACATAACCATAGACATATCCGAGACAAAGACGATTTTGAATAAAACGCTGGAATATTTAAAAAAATACCATTCAGATGAAGGATTTGAAGAAACTGTCAAAGAAGCAACAACAATAACAGAGGATCTTGATTTTGAACCGACGTTTGCACCTCAACAATTCATTCGTCCTCGGAATAAAACAAGACAGTTTTGTTATGAGGCTCATGATGATCCTATTCTCGATCCAAACGAAAGGTTTAAAGTTGAATGTTTCTATTGTATTTTGGATGTAGCTATAACTTCCACTGAAGAAAGATTTTGTCAGTTGCATGGTCATTGTGAAACTTTTGAATTTGTACACGATATTGGAAATATTAAAAATCAGTTTTCCAAAGAAGACCTCATGAAGCTGTGCCAAGATCTACATTTAGCACTCAGTACTGATAACGCTGCTGACATTGATGCAGTAGAATTGTATGATGAATTAATAGCTTTATCTGAGCTAATAAGTCCTAAAACTTCTCCTCTAAAAGTATTAGAATTTATAGCAATAAATGATTTTTTCACTCCAAACACTGCTATAGCATTACGCATTTTTTAACATTACCAGTATCAGTGGCTTCTGGTGAGCGCAGTTTCTCAAAACTGAAATTACTAAAAAATTATTTGAGGTCCACCATGTCTCAAAATCGTTTGTCAGGACTCACATTAATTTCAATTGAAAGTACTATTGCAAAAAATTTAGATTTCACTGACTTATTAAAAGACTACGCAAGTATAAAAACCAGAAAAATTCAGTTCATATACATTCTTTTAATTTATGAGAAACTGGAAGACACTAACGTTTTTCATTACAGTGTATAGTTGAACTCAAATTGTTTGTAATTGTGTTTTTGTTAAAATTAAATGTTAAAATTACATTAGTAGGAAATTGTTTTATTTCACTAACTACAAATTCTCTGTTTTCATTTTTTTAAATTTTAAACAGTCAAAACAAAACTGCAAAGTGCAAACATGTGTAAAAGCCAAAAAAAAGCGCGCAGGGGTGGGGAGGGGGCAGCCAAAATTTTTTTTGCTTGGGGCAGCAAAAAACCTAGAGCCGGCCCTGTCAACAAGCATGCAGACAAAGGAGATCCAGTGGGTATAATGTATTTAGATTTTCAGAAAGCCTTTGACAAGGTCCCTCACCCTAAGGCTCTTATGCAAAATAAGCAGTCATGGGATAAAAGAGAAGGTTCTCTCATGGATTGGTTAAAAGATAGGAAACAAAGGGTAGGAATAAATGGTCAGTTTTCAGAATGGAGAGAGGTAAATAGTGGTGTCACCCAGGGATCTGTACTGGGCCCAATCCTATTTAACATATTCATAAACGATCTGGAAAAAGGGGTAAACTGTGAGGTGGCAAAATTTGCAGATGATACAAAACTACTCAAGATAGTTAAGTGCCAGGCAGACTGCGAAGAGCTACAAAAGGATCTCACAAAGCTGGGTGATTGGGCATCAAAATGACAGATGAAATTTAATGTTGATAAATGCAAAGAAATTCACATTGGAAAACATAATCCTAACTATACATATACAATGATGTGGTCTAAATAGCTGTTACCACTCAAGAAAGAGATCTTGGAGTCATTGTGGATAATTCTCTGAAATCATCCACTCAATGAGCAGCGGCAGTCAAAAAAGTGAACAGAATGTTGGGAATCATCAAGAAAGGAATAGATAATAAGACAGAAAATATCATATTGCCTCTATATAAATCCATGGTACGCCCACACCTTGAAAACTGTATGAAGATGTGGTTGCCCCATCTCAAAAAAGATATATTGGAATTGGAAAAGCTTCAGAAAAGGGCAACGAAAATGATTAGTGGTATAGAACAGCTTCCGTATGAGGAGAGATTAATAAAACTGGGACTTTTCAGCTTGGAAAAGAGGCGACTAAGGGGGGATATGATAGAGGTCTATAAAATCATGAGTGGTATAGAGAAAGTAAATAAGGAAGTGTTATTTACTCCTTCTCATAATAAAAGAACAAGGGGCCACCACATGAAATTAATAGGTAGCAGGTTTAAAACAAACACAAGAAAGTATTTTTTCACGCAACGCACTGTCAACCTTTGGAACTCCTTGCCAGAGGGTGTTGTGAAGGTCAATACTATAACGGGGTTCAAAAGGGATCTATATAGATACATGGAAGATAGGTCCTTCAATGACTATTAGCCAGATTAGGTAGGAATGGTGTCCCTAGCCCCTGTTTGCCAGAAACTGGGATTAGGTGACAGGGCATGGATCACTTGATGATAACCTGTCTGTTCATTCCCTTTGGGGCACCTGCCATTGGCCACTGTCAGAGGACAGGATACTGGGCTTGATGGACCTTTGGTCTGACCCAGTACAGCCATTCTTATGTTATTACTAATTTCCTACATCTTTTTGCCTGGTTCTAGATAAAGACTGTTGAAGTATAATTGCATATGATCACTGTACACAGCCAGTTCACAGATAAAACCTGTTTGCCTCACAAGGCACAGACAGCCCTAACTGTAGAGGCACCAATAAGCTCTTATTTTTTGCTGACTTCAAACTTGAACACTTTGCTGGAGTGGGCTTTGGGCTAAAACTCTGGATATTGCAATGATAGTTTAGATCATTTTCTTTGTCTGCTTTGGGCTATGTCTCTGTAGATAAAGACAAAAGCCACAACCCAAGGCAAGGTTTGCACATGTGACTTATTGAAGAGGCACTCTCAGCAAGGTGCATTTGGAAATCTTTGTGAGGACTCTTCTGTGTGGGAGAACGTTACTGTTGTTTACGCAGAACCCCAAATGTGTTAGGGATGGCATTTGACTTAAATGCCTGAAGTCAGTGGGAGCTTCAGGTGCTCGGCATATTTGAAAGTCAGGCTGCTTTTATTTATGTGCCCAAATATAAATTTGAGTCCTTAAACTTAGGCACCTTTGTCCTTATGACTCTCAAGACATAAATTAAAGACAAGTGCATGCACTGAAGAATCTACTGCAGACTATACTCCTTCTTCGATCTCTTTCATCCCCTACTTCCCCTACTTGGCCACCACATAACCATGCATCCGTCATATGAATCACCATAAGTGTCTGAAGTAGTTGCTGCTCAATAATCTCCTCCTACTTCTGTTGGCACAGATTGAGACAGCCTTGTCTACATCCTTCCAGAGATCTCTATGTCATTTTAATTCTCCGGTCAGCTCCAATGCACTTAGGGCCTAATACAAAGACCATTGAATTCAGTGGACTTTGGATCAGGCCCATATACAGATCTCTCCCATAGTGCAGGGATTTATGGATAAGGCCATAAATAAGGATATTCCAAAGGCCATTACCACTTTGAAAATTCATACGCTCATTTTGAGTTTGTCCAACGTAGTCTGTGTTTCAGTCTCTCAACCCATTAGATTGACCTGAACTAGGACTCTGACATCCACCTTCCTGGCAGAAGTGCAGCAGCCTGTCCCAAAGATAATTCAAATGCTCAGCTATTAATTAGCATTGCTTGAATCTGCTTCTAATCTTTAGGCTGAGAGAACACAGCTGTGTGCACACCACCAGCCCAGCTCCCTGGCCATACCTGCACCCACCACTACATTGCTTGTGTCACCACCACTGTCAGAACACCTCACAATACAAATCACACACTGTAATTAATACAAAGGCAACAGTTCCCTACAGCTGCACAGACCTTATGGAGATACACCTATCTCATAGAACTGGAAGGGACCCTGAAAGGTCATTGAGTCCAGCCCCCATCCTTCACTAGCAGGACTAAGTACTGATTTTGCCCCAGATTCCTAAGTGACCCCCTCAAGGATTGAACTCACAACCCTGGGTTTAGTAGGCCAATGCTCAAACCACTGAGCTATCCCTCTCCCCTACCTTCTTTATTGCAGGGACTTATAATCATCAAGATATCTGCAATCCAAATATAGCACTCTAAATGGAAGGGAGGAATCTACAGGCCCAGAAACATACATGAGAGACAGAACTTTATTGCAATAAGATTGAAAGCATCACTTATGGTAACACCTCCTGGTGATTTTTTCCCTTCCCTGGACAGGGCAGTACTTTCTATACAGAGCTTTTCCCAGTTTTAATTTGACTTGAACTCCTTTGGATCCGACTCTGTAACCATCCAACAGCTGTCATCTTCTACATCTGATTCCCTCCCACACTGGCTGGTCAAAACCACAATGAACAACTCCTCCTAACAGTCCCACTTCCTAGTTTAACATGGGTTTAAATTTGATTCTAGGATACAAATATTCTTATAGAGTTGAGATTTTCAAAAATGTGTAGCAGGAGTTAGTACCCCTGTCCTATTGATTTTCAGTGGGAGATGAATGCTTAACACCTCGTGTTTTAGAAAATCCTCTCCAAAAATTATCATCAGTACAAGCAATATGGCCTCATCGATCCACAACCCTACATAGAAGAGCCTCATTAATATAGTAACTCTCAGTACACTCTAGTAGCACATAGAGTAGCACATACTTCCAAGGAAACTTGTAACTTTTGCTCTCATGTTTCTCTCTAGTAAAGTATCTCTTATCAGAAGTACTAGAAATATTTTAGTGCACTTAGTGTTCTCTTTTTACCATGTTTTGTCCAAGTATGCCTTATGCCTTTCATTGTAGTGAATCTTTTATCAGACTGTTAAAAATAAATATGTAACATGATCTATATACACGTTCCAGGCAAAAAATTTCTGGGGTGAAATCCTGCCTCTATAAGAGAGTGGGCATTTTGCCATTGAGTTCAGTGGGGCCAGGATTTCACCCCTGGGTTATTACAGTTACAGCAGTGGTCCCCAACCTTTTTGTGGCCAGTAGCACATTCATGTTTTCAGAAGAGTGTGGCGGGCGCCAACAATTTTTGAAGGCTTATTTTGTATTTGTACATTAAATAATACGAAAAACATCATTTTTAATATTACATAATATATGAATCCAGAGAGAAGAGAGAAGCCGGAGAGAAGCCGCGAGGACAGAGAACACCGGCGCCCGCAGCCCCGCAGTTCTCTGTTCCCGGCAGGCGCGGGGCCGCGGCTTCTCTCCCCTGCTGGGCACTAGGCGGGTCCCGCGCCTGCCGGGAACAGAGAACACCGCGCCCGCAGCCTGAGTTCTTTGTCCCCATCAGGTGCGGGGCCGCGGCTTCTCTCCCCTGCTGGGCACTAGGCGGGCGCACATAAATGCCCCAGCGGGCGCCATGGCGCCCGCGGGCACCACGTTGGGGACCACTGAGTTACAGGATGCTCTGTAGTTCTATAAGAAACAGAGGGAAAATGGCTTCTAGGGATTCCTTTCTAAGTTAATGATTTGCAAACTCCTTTTCAAAACTCACTTAGAACAGCTCCCCTTTTTATTCAGAGAAAAATAAATTAAACCCAGGGCTGCTGCTTCCCAGCCAGTGCTTCAGTGCTTCTCTAGTGCAGAGCTCTGCAGAGTAACATAGACTTTCTTACTCTCAGACTCTTAGCCCTGCTTACACCCACTCACGAGAAAGGGAGTCTTAGCTCATATAAGTTACACTCCAAGGAGTCGGAAGGCATATGTTAAGGTAGTTCTGATTCTACTCTAACTTACACCTTCTTCTGGCTCCTCAGCTAGTAAGTTTCACCCATTTAAACCCGTGCTGCACATTGGTAAGTGGATAGTAATAGGTCTAGCTAAGGGACACTAAGGGCAGAAAAAAAATTTCCCTTTGCAAAGTCTGCAAAAGGGTCAGTTCATGTGCTATGGGGACGGAAGGGGCTGCTCCATCCATGCACCCCTCCAGGATCCACAATGTTACCAAAGTGGTAGATACGCTGGAGGGTAGGGATAGGATACAGAGGGACCTAGACAAATTAGAGGATTGGGCCAAAAGAAATCTGATGAGGTTCAACAAGGACAAGTGCAGAGTCCTGCACTTAGGATGGAAGAATCCCATGCACTGCTACAGACTAGGGACCAAATGGCTAAGCAGCAGTTCTGCAGAAAAGGACCTAGGGATTACAGTGGATGAGAAACTGGATATGAGTCAACAGTGTGCCCTCGTTGCCAAGAAGGCTAAGGGCATTTTGGGCAGTATAAGTAGGGGCATTGCCAGCAGATCGAGGGACGTGATCATTCCCCTCTATTCGGCATTGGTGAGGCCTCATCTGGAGTACTGTGTCCAGTTTTGGTCCCCCCACTACAAGAAGGATGTGGAAAAATTGGAAAGAGTTCAGCGGAGGGCAACAAAATGATTGGGGGCTGGAGCACATGATTTATGCGGAGAGGCTGAGGGAACTGGGATTGTTTAGTCTGCAGAAGAGAAGAATGAGGGGGGATTTGATAGCTGCTTTCAACTACCTGAATGGGGGTTCTAAAGAGGATGGATCTAGACTGTTCTCAGTGGTGCTAGATGACAGAACAAGGAGTAATGGTCTCAAGTTGCAGTGGGGGAGGTTTAGGTTGGATGTTAGGAAAAACTTTTTCACTAGGAGGGTGGTGAAGCACTGGAATGATTTAGTTGGGGATTGGTCCTGCTTTGAGCAGGGTGTTGGACTAGATGATCTCCTGAGGTCCCTTCCAACCCTGATATTCTACGATTCTATGATTCTATGAGGTGAGGCCAACACAGTACGTTGCAGACTGTGCAACAGGGAGCTCTGCATGGTGCAAACTACCTGAATTATCCCATGGTGCTGTTGCTCTCAGCACCTCCTCTAGCACAGGGCTATGCCTCAAATGCATAATCTAGTCCTAAGTGGGGGGGAGAGGTTTCTAATTTACACACCACCTCTGAATTTGGCCCTCAGCATCTGGAATTTACATGAGAATGTCTCTTTATTTCAGGGAGAATGTGCCAGATGAGGGCAGTTCTACCCCGAAGGACACATGGAAAACACAATATTATCTCAATTAAACAAAAGTGTTTTTCTGAAGATCTATCACACCACGTGGAATAGAATGACACCCTGCTCAATGTACATCCCATAATTCAGAAAAGGTATTCAAAAATGTTCACTCTAGATTAATTACTTCGCTCCTCCAGTGAGTGTCCTTTTCAATTCATCATAGGGGGAAATAAGAGGGTTGTCATTAATTAATACTGATTAGTCAACCACGTTCTATTCTCTTGTTTATCTTTCACTAACAATGTGGGGATATCTGATACAAACACACACTAGAGTGCTACAGAGAATTTTGCAGTTTTGATAAAAGTGATTTCTTTCCCTCCATCAGCAAGTCATTGTATTGCTAACGTGGGAGCAAGGAAAGTATAAACATATAAAATGTGATCATGCTGAGCACAGATGGGTTGATAGGTCTCAGCTCACATTTTAAACCACTGTGCTATTTTAACGTGTCATTATAGTAATAGGAGATTTATGCTAGCAATTCTTGCTGGGTTTTTGTAATAGTACAAATCAGCTGAAATGAGGCTATTGATTTAGTGTCCGTCTCACTAAGGTACAATAGAGAAGCTACAGAACAGAAACCCAGGGAGTGTCATTGTGATGTTCTTAGCGAGTCACATGTGGAATTATACTGGAAATGATCAAAATGCCTTTCCCACCAAGAATAAGACATATCTCACTGCATAAAAATCAGGTCATTCTTCCTGTGTTTCCACGTTGTATTTTTATTATTTGCACAGCACTTACACGTGTCCTTCATGAAGTAGGGCTAGTATCATTTACAGCATTTCAGACAGTCTGGTACTGCTCTGCACTCATCATATATCACACACTGAATGTTCTCAAAACAGATCTGAGCTACGCGAAGGGTGAAGATCTCTTTTGCAGGGTTACAGTGAAAGGAACAATGCTTGTGCAGGTAAACAGTTGAAATCAAAGTGAGTTCTACTTTCGTGTGAGATGCAGTTTCAGACATTTAAAAGGGTATCTTGAGAGTTGGTTGGAAAATGGGGATATTTTAAGTGCTGCCAAATAATCACTTGAAAATTTGACATTTCATCAAAAAATGTCCAGCTGAACATGGTCAACTCTCTTCCTGCCCAAAATTCAGCCCAACCCCTTAAAAATCTGCCAGAAAGAAAATAAAAATCAGTCTTCAGACACAAATTTCTGGTTTCCAGGGTTTTAGTTTTCCAATGAAAACCTGAAGTGTTTTGATGAAAACAAACACTTTCCACAACATTTTTGAATTGAAATCACTATTTTCCTTTGACAAAGAAATTTGACAGAAAATGTTGAACCATCCCTAAATATCACATCACTCCAGTTCAACAACATACAGAGCAACTTTGAAGTTTTCTAGGTGCAATTTATTTTCAAGTGATCTGTCAAAGAGAAAATCCTAGATGTAAACTTACTTGTGCCCTTTATGCCATGTTGGGCTGAAAGTGATTCTTATTGGACATACCTCCCTTTTCTTCTACTGTATTCACTCATGATACAGCTCCAGAAATTAACAGAACAAAAATGATAAAGAAAGAGGTTGTGCACAGTATTTCAGAAGAAAGATGAGTAGCTCCAGTACTATGCCCATCATCTGATGTGGGTACATTATGGCATACAGTGCCAATTACCTACACAAAAAGGTTTCAGAGAGACATAAAGAAGAAACAAAAAGGTTGCCTCAAGCCTTAGCTTGCATAATGTAGGAATCTCCACTCTCACGAAAATTCAGAGACGTGGCAATCATTATATTTTGTCATATCAGATCAAATTGGATGACGAGAGCCAACGCAATCATGATGAAAGAATATTTTTAAATATTTGGGATTTTCATTTTAACCATTGGAAACAAGAAGAATCAAATTAAAAATGCCCATTGAAGTTACACAGATGAAGGATGGTTTAAGGAGAGGAGGTATGCTTTAGTGGGCAGGACACTGAATTTGTCCTGCCGCACCCCCTGCCCACAGCCAGCCCCTGCCGCACCCCCTGCCCTGCCCTAGGGTGACCAGATTTCATGAACCAAATATCGGGACGCATGGGGGGGCAGGTCCGGAGCGCCGCCGAAGAAAAGAAAAGAAAAGCCGAGCTGGAGTGCCGCACCCCCTGTCCTGCTCGCACCAGCCCCACACCCCCTGCCCTGCCTACAGCCAGCCCTGCACCCCCTGCCCGCAGCCAGCCCCTGCCACACCCCCTGCCCTGTCTCCAGCCAACCCCTTCCGCACCCCCCTGCCTGAAGCCAGCCAGCCCTGCACTCCTCTGTCTCCAGCCAACCCCTGCCCTGCCTGCAGCCAGCCCCTACCTCCAGTCAGCCCCTGCCCTGCCTGCAGCCAGCCCCTACCTCCAGTCAGCCCCTGCCCTGCCTCCAGCCAGCCCCACACCACCCGTCTCCAGCCAACCCCGCACCCTCCTGTCTCCAGCCAGCTCCACACCCCCTGCCCTGCCCGCAGCCAGCCCCGCACCCCCTGCCTCCAGCTAGCCTTGCCCCATGCTCCTGTCTGCAGCCGGCCACACGTCCACTGGTGCCCTGCAGTTCCCAGGGCAGTAACCCTGCACACCTGCTTCAATGAGGGGGGCCGGGAGCAGCTGGGACCCACACATGTGCACACCCTAGGGTGACCAGACAGCAAGTGTGAAAAATCGGGTCAGGGGGTGGGGGGTAATAGGAGCCTATATAAGAAAAAGACCCAAAAATCGGGACTGCCCCTATAAAATCTGGACATCTGGTCACCCTAGCACACCCCGAGGGAGTGGTGGGGACCCACACATGTGAAACGGAGCTCATTTCTACTTCAGGCCCATCTTTTAAAAAAAGAACTTTAGGTAGGGTTAACATACATCCGTATTTTCCCGGACATGTCAGACTTTTTGGTTCTTAAATCGCCATCCGGGAGGAATTTTTACGGACGTATGGTAACCCTATTGGTACAAAAAATACATACTGTGGCACATCCCTTAAATCAGAACTTTTTATAGGGAATAGGTTATTAAGATTTTGGCAGCTCATCACTGGATAGGGGAGCATTTAATGCCAATGATGAAAACTACCTATGACTGATTTTCTGCTGTGAACAATTTAGTGTAGCACAGCTCTTATTGGCTTGGATGCATGAGGCTCTCTTGTGCCTCATGTTGTACAGTTGTTGGCTTTGGGTCCACGAAGACCCTGGCTAAACTTTTGGTTGCCATGCAGGAGACGTATACACAGCAAGTCCAGCCACCATATAGGGACTCTGCTAACCCGTTATATCCCTGCGACCATCTGTTGACAAACACAACAGGTTGGAGTCTGCAAAACGATGGACCATATCCTCCACTGGTGTAAATCAGCATAGCACCATTGAAGTAAACAGAGCTATGTCACTCGCACCAGCTGGCCCACTGGCCCTATATGCTATTTTCGCATTTAAAAAAACAGAGTCTGACATTTACCAAGCCACCTAGAAGCAGTCTTGATATTTTTGTCCTCTCTGACCCTCTAAGCTTGTGAAAAGATGGAGTCGGTTCAGACATTAGAAAAAGGCATCATTTAGACTTGGTCTAAAGTTACCCATCCCTCAAAAGGGATCAACTTTTTCCCTCCTGCTATGCTTTTGCCTCTGCATTTTGCCATCTTTAACCAGAGATGGTCCCAGACCAAAATCCCAGAACCAAACAACCTTAAACTTTGGGATTTTGTTCCAACTCTGGTTTAAAATTTCCAAAACCCAAACCAAAACCCTGGATCTGAACTTTGGAGAAGTGTGGAATATGGATAACATCGATCTTAATTTTTTCAAAAAAACATTGGCACAGGATGCAAGAAAAGCATTGCCATTAAGGAACGGGTATGCTTTTTTAACTTGTTTATTCTGACAGACATGTTTTATTTAGGGGACACAGGATAGTGTGGTATTTGTTCCCAAGGAAAACAACTTACATTTCTGTATTTAGCTGTTCTGTGTTATTTAAAAAAGAGATCCGGAGGAATGATCCCCTGGGAATTGCTATATGACTCATGCTCAAACAGTGGAGAATATTGAAACGTCAATTCCCTGTAGAAGCTGCACTGAATCAAACACAATTTTTTATTTTTTCTCTTAAGAATTGTATAAGAAATTCTATAGCTTGTTCCCTAGTCTGTAGAAAAATCTAAAAACACCCTGGAAGTTTTGTGTGGGAAAGAAGTGCAAAAATTGCAAGGAAAAACTGTACTATAGAAAAAATAATCCTAGAGCCCAGATATTGTGGTGATGAGCATGATTTCAAAGCATATGATTGTGCAAAATTCCACTCTCAGATCTACACTCTGAATTATTTAATCTTCTATTTTAAGTAAAGTGAATCAAAATTACTGACTTGGTTTGGGTTATGGATTCATGACCCTATTCTTCTGCCAATACCACAAAGCTGTTACTGACTGGTGATATCAGATTTTTCAAGGTTTCAAGGACATGATTTTGAGACTGAAGCCAGTGGGAACCTCCCTGCAGAGTTCAATGGGTGTGGTGTTGTCAATGCATGATTTTATCATAAGTCTCATGATAAACTGTGTTTTTCATAAAGCCCCAGCTCCTAAATTCATAGGATTACACAAGAATTTAACCTTTTCTTGAAAAAGAAAATGTCTACAGCACACATAGCTGTGCAGCAAAGCTTGAAACCATGCGCCCTAAAGGCTCAAAAACCAGAAGGCAAATAAAAAAGAATCCCAGCATTTATTATTATTAAAAATCTCATATTTTTTTTTGGTGCCTGACTCATGATTTGTGAATGCTTGTGGTTGGCAGTGCTGGGGCTGTAGGATCAGGGCCTAATCCAAGAAGCTGCTCAGAACCTGGGACACCACAGAAGAGATTTTCTTATGTCTCCAATATTTGAGGCATAAAAAGGACATTTTTGCAGTCAAAAGACTCAGCCCTCAGACAAATGCTATAATTTGATCCATTTCTATTATCAAAGTTGGAACTGGGAAGGAAAATAACAACATACCAGGAGAACACTGAACCCACCTCACACCAACACTGACAGGAGGAAAATATTATCATTGTAAGCTTATTGGTGAGGCTTTCACTGGTGCTATTAACCCAAAGCAATAGCATGGTTGCTGTGTCTTCACTTCTATTTTTAACATGAATTAGAAGAAGATTTCTAAACATCAGGGTTGTAAAGTTCTGGAGCAGCATCCCAACAGGAGCTGCAGGAGCAAACAACTCAATTAGTTTTAAGAGAGCTGGACAATTTTATGAGTGTAATTGTATGAGATTGCTTGTGCCATCTGAGGTTGTTTAACAGAAGAATCCTCCCCTTTCTTGGTAAGTGTGAGCCTGAAAGATTTTTGAGATCTTTTCTGTTCTGGATTTTCAAATGTTTAAAAATTATGCTTTAAAGTTCAGAGGGTCTGAGCACTGCTGAAATTTTGGATCCACTTCCCCATCTGAACTTCATGACCTAGCCTTATATCCATAATGAGCAAGAGGTAAGAACTCCTCAACTTTGAGAAAGTTTTCATATGACTCTGGACTGGTTCTGAATGTCACAGCTCCAGTCCGTCTCTAGATGCATCCAAAAAGGTTTTTACACAGTTTGTCCAGCTAGTAAGGATGGGACCAAACCACTTAAGACCAATGTTTAAAAACTGCATTTTAAACTCCCCTGTTCTTACACAGTTTGGTTTCATGCACACTAGGTTTCTCAAACCAAGTTAAAACCCAGTTAATAGATTTGTAGATTTTAAAGGCCTGAAGGGACCATTATAATAATCTAGTTTGACATGTCTCATAGCACAAATTATAGAATTGTACCCAGAGGCCATCAAATTTTGCTGCAACTAAGTTCAAATATTTTTTTAAAAACATGGTTGAAAAAAACACTGTAGATGTGGCTTTGAGATCTGCAGAGGAAAGAGGGCCTTATGGTTAAGGCACTAAACAAGAACTCAGGACATCGGGGGGTCAGTTCCTGGTCTGCTGCACATTCCGTGTGGGACTTTTGGCAAGTCACTGAAGCTCTACATCTCAGCTCCCCATCTGTAAAAGTGAGGTTAATACTACCTTTGTCTGTCATGCCTATTAGGACTGCAAACTTTTTGTAGCAGGGGCTGTCTTTCACTGTGTGATCTGCCCAGTCTTGGTTGGGGCCTCTCCATATTATTGTTAATAATTACACTTCATGTGGCAAAACACTACAAACAACAATCTCTGCTTTTAAATAGATCGCTGTTTAATACACAAGACATGCTGAGAAACGTTCCTTAAGGAACAAAACTGAGTGGAAGGTATAGATAAAATTGCGACTGTGTTACTAAAGATAGATTTCTAAAAAAGCACCTGGGTAAGACAGCAAGCAAAACTATAGGCCTTTGGGTCTTGGATTTATTTGCCTTTATTGATTGCATTTTATAGGTGAATGATTCATAACATTTCCAAGATGTTTATCCAGGAGAATATCCTAAAATGAGGAACAGCCTCATCCTGCTCCCATTGAACTCAATGACAAAACAAGCCTCACCGCCAAATGCAGGCCTTTATCTTATTGGGTGGAAGAATGGTCTTGTGGTTAAAGCACTAGACTGGGCATTAGGCTGTTTAGATTCAATTCAGGGCTCAGGCAAAGGCTTTCCTGTGTGACCATTCTCCACCTGTAAAACAGGGATTATAATCTTTCCTTTGGCTATTTTCACTATTTTAATTGTACATATGGCCAGGAAATCTTTCTTACTATATGTCTGTATCTAGCCCCATGGAACCCAAGTTTCCATCAAGGCCTCTACAGATGCTATAGTATATGTTATAAATAATGGCACAACTTGGCTTTTAAGGTTTATTTTCACAGACCCGAGGCTATGTTTTAAAAATGACCCTCTATGTCTGGAAGGATGCAGGAATACTAGAAGATGCATCAGTTCATTCAACCCTCCAAAATCATTTGGGAAATTATGGAGCTTCATAGAGGGAAAATGGATGAGCTTTGTGTCAGGGCTGCATAGTTGTTTTAATTGGTTACCATTTATGATTGTTTAATACTCCTGGTGAACTGAATGTATTTATCTCTTTATGATTATAATGCTGGCAGGTGGTCATTATTTTGTTAATTGTCAAGGCACCTAGAGCTTTTGGTACAGACTTTAAAAAAAAATCTACTGCTTAATCTAAATAAATCAACAGCTGTGCTTATATATTTCAGCACACTCTTATGCAAATTTTACCAAATGATTTTGGAAAGCTGCTTATGTTTAATATTATATTTGTGAGCATATATTAAAATCCTTCTCAAAGGACTAATTAGCATCAAGAGGAAATAATTCCTGACATTGATCATCTGGTGAATCTAGGCTACTAAGGCAGCGATGGGCTGCTAATATTTTAACAAAGGGCTCCCACAGAATCTTCTCCTCTTGGGTCCATGGTACACAGAATTTCACCCCGATAGGTGAAAGAATAGGGAATCTACTTATTAAAAAATGCTTTTCTCCAAACCATAAAGAAGAAAGCAGTCAGCCCCCTAAGAAACCAACTTAGCAGAGGATTTTGTTCCTGAGAAAAAAAAGTATATTATGTAGATTGATAGTATAACATAGCATTCAATTTGTATAATGCAGAATGGTGACAGGGAATGGTGTATAGAGCTGTGAGACAAATGGATTTTTTGTTTTGTTGTCAATTTAAAAATATCAGGAAAAAAAAACATTTTGGGTTAACCCCAAATTTCTTTGACTTGAAACAAAACATTTCATTTCGTGGCAGCTCCTCCCTCTCCTTTTAAAGATATTTTAAAATAAAACTAAAGGTTGTTTTGAAACAAAAAGTCAAAATGCTTAGACTTCTTTTGATTTATTTCATTTCATTTCATTTTTTTATACTAGGAAAATTTGCCAGAATAGATACAAATTTGCAACTCTGAATATTTTGTCAGGAAAAAGTTTTGGTAAAAAAATTACCCACAGCACTACGCGTGTGTATAAGCAGTGTATAAGTGTATAAGCCTGATCCATTGTTGTCCTGCACTTTGTTTCATTTACATCAGTGTAAAATTAGTGTAAAATGCTTCTAAATCAGAGTGATAGTGAAAAGGTGACTAGGGTTACTTGTGTCAGGGAGCGGTTCAGACACATCGACACGGGGAATTCTAAAAGATAATAATTTTGCTCTTCAGGAGTGTGGTGAAGGCCCCCAGAAGCTGAGAATTTACTCTCAAATTTCCCTGTAATTTAGTCATTTTAATACAAGTTTTCCATAACCTCCTGTTAGCTTCCTCTAGTATCTCTGTAGTACAGGGAGAAGCGTTTCTAGAAATATTGGAATGCATCCCAAAATAGATCCTTCAAATCTCAACACTGATGGCTGATCACAAAAAATAAAAAGATTGAGTGTACTGTTTGCAGAGAGAGCAGAAACAGCTTTGTTTGTTGACAGGAATAAAATGTTACATGTCACCAGAGTTGATATCTTGTATTAATGGCCCTTTTTGTGAAACATGAATACTATGGTGCTGGCTATTATAAATATTGATGTGATCACTGCATTCTTGTGCTGCCTTTGGAAGCTTGTGATGGATGCACCTTTTTAGAGGGGGTGTTTAATTGTCTTTGGTGCTTCTCTGAGTTGAAAGCTAAATATCCCCTTCTAATTGGATGTCACTACATTCATAGCAGGCTAGAACTCTAGCCGCTGATGCCATAGAGACAGCAGAGAAATATATCTATATATAGATATAGATATCTATATATCTATATATATATATACACACACATCTATATCTATATATATCTATATATCTATATATATTTATATACACCTCTACCCCGATATAACGCTGTCCTCGGGAGCCAAAAAATCTTACCGCGTTATAGGTGAAATCGCGTTATATCGAACTTGCTTTGATCTGCCGGAGCACGCAGTCCCGCCCCTCCGGAGCGCTGCTTTACCGCGTTATATCCGAATTCGTGTTATATCGGGTCGCATTATATTGGGGTAGAGGTGTTGTGACGGTGCTGCCCGTGGAAGCCAGCTGAGGTCACTCAATTAGGGTGAACTGCAAACAAAACGGGGCTGACAAACCCCAGAAGCTGGTGGTTATTCCAATACTTGGTTTACCAAGCCAGCACAGAACAGCTTCTATAGTACCTCACTGGTTACTCAGAAGTCCAAACAACGAAGTTCCCTTAAAGTACCCAGCCTCAGGCCTCTGTCCAGACACACACGTCAGATATGATGATGATTATTGAGAATCTTATCTCACCATATAAAAGAAAAGGTTCTTCCAACCCCCAGGTCCAATTATAACTAATTATAAAGGATCAGCCACACACCCAGGTCCAATTATAACTTAGACCTTACCCAAAATACATGCTGTAGTCAATTCATATTAACTAAGCTAAAATTTATTAAAAAAGAAAAGTGAGAGAGAGTTGGTTAAAAGATCAATATACATACAGACTTGAATTCAATTCTTGAAGTTCAGCTACATAGCAGTGGTGAGCTTGTAGTTGCCAAAAGTCCTTTTAGAAATAGTCCATAGGTTATAGTCCAATGTCCATATTCAGGGTGGCTCCAATCAATGATTGGGGATCTCAATCCTTATGGCTTAAGGTTTCCTCCTCTTGAAACCCAAAGCAGATCTGAGATGCAGAAGGATTGTGTCCCAGGGTTCTTATACATTTCCAGCAGCCTTTTGGACCGAGAAAACAATAGGCTTAACTCTCCTTCTCTCAAACATCCTGGCAATTAGCACAGGGTAATTTATCCATTAAACAGTTCAGATACAGGTTACCACAACCTTCAAAGAGACATATAGACAATAATACTATTTCACTCAAGTATCTTCCTAAATGTTAATATTCCTTTTTTGATCTTTGAATCAAAGCTATCGCAATAGACAAGACTTGTTTGCTTACATCACAAGACCTGAGCAAACATCTACCCTTCTATCTCTAAAAATGCAGACTTGCATTTCAAAGCTCTATTCATTTACATATCTTCCTAACCAGTCTTTAAAGTTCGGCCATAGGTCAGGTCAGTCTGGGAGGTAATTAACTCTTTCTGGCCCTGTCATCTTTCAATGAGATACTGTATTACACTCATAACATCACAGGTGTATCTATCTATATATAACACCTACATCTGGTATTCAGAGCTGCCAACATTTGAAAAATAAAAATCCAGGGACCAACCTCCAAATGAGCTGGAATCCGGGACCCACTAGACCCTTTGCTGCAAGAGGGATTCATATATGTTCTGGTGAATTTTAGGTTAGGTTGTATGTGAGTCTCTTAATCATACATTTACACCCACAACTCAGATAACTGTTCTGCTATTTGCTCCCACAAGTAACTGGGTGAGCTAAATGATAACCTCCCATAACCATGACCAGAAAATGAGACCTTTTGAACATGTGTCCCTTCATTCGTGCCCAGGATAGCTCTGTATTACTCACAGCCACACCCACCTCAGGGTCTAGCTAACTCTGATCTGTTACCTTCTTGAGGGGAAGCCTGGAGGTTTCTACTTCTCTTTGGTAATATTTAACCAAAGGAAGTGTCTGGTAGAACCATTTTTCTTGCTCTCATCATCAGTAGGGGCAGACTGAGAAATCTCCCAATCCAAATCCCTGAGTCATAGGAGTGAGATCACTAGCAAAACAGACACCTCCCACTCCTCCAGAGCCCCTTAAAAAGAGTCTCACACTTTCTATGGGGCAAGTATTAATAAAAAGGGCAAAATCCCTTTTGTTTTGCTGGTCAGGTCTTCCTTAACACCCAGGCTCATCACCTTATGCTACCAGTTCAGATGCCCTATAAATTGCTGCATCAACTTCCAGCAATATGATGTTGGTTCCACTCCACTGCACACGCTTGAGTGACAAGAAAAAAGGACACACTGAANCTGTATTACACTCATAACATCACAGGTGTATCTATCTATATATAACACCTACATCTGGTATTCAGAGCTGCCAACATTTGAAAAATAAAAATCCAGGGACCAACCTCCAAATGAGCTGGAATCCGGGACCCACTAGACCCTTTGCTGCAAGAGGGATTCATATATGTTCTGGTGAATTTTAGGTTAGGTTGTATGTGAGTCTCTTAATCATACATTTACACCCACAACTCAGATAACTGTTCTGCTATTTGCTCCCACAAGTAACTGGGTGAGCTAAATGATAACCTCCCATAACCATGACCAGAAAATGAGACCTTTTGAACATGTGTCCCTTCATTCGTGCCCAGGATAGCTCTGTATTACTCACAGCCACACCCACCTCAGGGTCTAGCTAACTCTGATCTGTTACCTTCTTGAGGGGAAGCCTGGAGGTTTCTACTTCTCTTTGGTAATATTTAACCAAAGGAAGTGTCTGGTAGAACCATTTTTCTTGCTCTCATCATCAGTAGGGGCAGACTGAGAAATCTCCCAATCCAAATCCCTGAGTCATAGGAGTGAGATCACTAGCAAAACAGACACCTCCCACTCCTCCAGAGCCCCTTAAAAAGAGTCTCACACTTTCTATGGGGCAAGTATTAATAAAAAGGGCAAAATCCCTTTTGTTTTGCTGGTCAGGTCTTCCTTAACACCCAGGCTCATCACCTTATGCTACCAGTTCAGATGCCCTATAAATTGCTGCATCAACTTCCAGCAATATGATGTTGGTTCCACTCCACTGCACACGCTTGAGTGACAAGAAAAAAGGACACACTGAAAAATTCACATGCCAACAGAAGGAAAATTAATTTAAATCCTGAGAAGACAAAACGAATGATGCAAGCCATGTCACCAAACAGGACCAGTTGCTTTTGCTGGAGTGCTGAAATAAATAAATAAATAAAAAGATTGATATTAGGCTAGGGTGTAGTGACCAAAACTCAGAGCAATGTTGCATTGTGCTCAGCCCTGTACTGAGACATAACCAGAGACAGTTCCTGCCCTGAACACCATGCAGTCTGAGCGCCTGATCCTTCAAGCCCTTATCATAGAATCACAGAATATTAGGGTTGGAAGAGACTTCAGGAGGTCATCTAGTCCAATCCCCTGCTCAAAGCAGGACCAACACCAACTATATCATCCCAGCCAAGGCTTTGTCAAGCCGGGCCTTAAAAACCTCTAAGGATGGAGATTCCACCACCTCCCTAGGTAACCCATTCCAGTGCTTCACCACCTTCATAGTGAAATAGTGTTTCCTAATATCCAACCTAGACCTCCCCCACTGAAACTTGAGACCTTTGCTTCTTGTTTTGTCATCTGCCACCACTGAGAACATGTGTCCCTTCATTCGTGCCCAGAGCTCCATCCTCTTTGGAACCCCCCTTCAGGTAGTTGAAGACTGCTATCAAATCCCCCCTCTCTCTTCTCTTCTGCAGACTAAATAACTCCAGTTCCCTAAGCCTTTCCTTGTAAGTCATGTGCCCCAGCCCCCAAATCATTTTCGTTGCCCTCTGCTGGACTCTCTCCAATTTGTCCACATCCCTTCTGTAGTGAGGGGATCAAAACTGGACGCAATACTCCAGGTGTGGCCTCACCAGTGCTGAAGAGAGGGGAATAATCACTTCCCTCGATCTGCTGGCAATGCTCCTATTAATGCAGCCCAATATGCCATTGTCCTTCCTGGCAACAAGAGCACACTGCTGACTCATATCCAGCTTCTCATCCAGTGTAATCCCCAGGTCCTTTTCTGCAGAACTGCTGCTTAGCCAGTCGGTCCCCAGCCTGTAGCGGTGCATGGGATTCTTCCTTCCTAAGTGCAGGACTCTGCACTTGTCCTTGTTGAACCTCATCAGATTTCTTTTGGCCCAATCCTCCAATTTGTCTAGGTCAATCCAGCGTATCTACCTCTCCCCCCATCTTAGTGTCATCTAACGAACTTGCTGAGGGTGCAATTAATCCCATCATCTAGATCATTGATAAAGATGTTGAACAAAACCGTCTCCAGGACCAATCCTTGGGGTACTCCGCTTGATACTGACTGCCAACTAGACATCGAGCCGTTGATCACTACCCATTGAGCCCAACAATCTAGCTAGCTTTCTATCCACTGTGATGGGGCAAAGCCAGATGGCTATTGTAAAGTAGTGAGGAACAGGTATGTTAGCCCCAGGCTAAACAAATCCCTGGTACCATGGTAACCAAATGGCAGTCGCCCCAGGTTAATCAAGACACCTGGGGCCAATTAAGATCCTTCTAGAAAGCAGTGGAGATAGCTAGGTTGATTGGGACACCTGAAGCCAATCAAGGGCTGGCTGGAACTAGTTAAAAGCCTCCCAGTTAGTCAGTGAGGCATGCGTGTCAGGAGCTGTAGGAGAAAGCTGCGCTGTTGGAGAGACTGAGCAGTAACAACCATATCAGGCACAAGGAAGGAGGCCCTGAGGTAATGGTGAAGTGGATCTTGAGGAAGTGGGGGCTGCTGTGGGGAAGTGGCCCAGGGAATTGTACGTGTCCTTTTTCTAAAAAGTCAGCTACCATAGCTCATACTATTAGGGTTCCTTTGCCCCCGATTAATCACTGAGACTGGGAGACAACAGAGACTGTGCAAGGGAGGGTACCTTCTCCTCACCTCCCTTGCTGGCTTATGATGAAAATGGCTCAGTTAGCTGTGACCCTCGCCTCTAGAGAGAGAAGGGCTATGTGGAGGGTCACAGTGAGCCTCTGAGGCTAGCGAAATCTGCCAGGAAACATGGGACCCACGGAGACAAGGACAGAGCTTTGTCACAACTGGTGGCAGAGGTGGGATTATCATTCAGAGCATGGTGGAAGAAAGAGGTTTAAAAAAAAAGTGCATGGGGGTTTTGGATTTTTTTTGTTTTGTTTTGTTTGTTTGCTTTGTACCACAATGGAGGAGTTGGTAATAGCTCTGGTACAAGCCACGGAAGCCCAGAAGAAGGCCACCTGGGTTCAGGCAATGGCACAACAGGAGTCTATGCGGCTACAGCAGGAAACCAATCAATTATTAATGGGTCAGGTGACACAAGATTGTGCCCTCTTGCAAGAGGTAGTGGACCAGCTGAAGAGCCTCACCACCCAGGCCCCAGGGTCCGATGGGACGCAAACCCTGAGGGCCACTGGTTGTCTGCCAAAGATGACATCCGAAGATGACTGAGAGGCATATCTCCTCTCATTTGAAAGGACTGCTCAGTGTGAGACATGGCCCTAGGAGCAGTGGGCCAGCATTTTTGCCCCTTTTTTGTGCGGAGAGGCCCAGAAGGCCTACTTTGACTTGCCTGCCATGGACGCCACTGACTACACCTGGCTGAAGGCAGAGATCCTAGCACGATCAGGGGTGATGGCAGCAGTACGGCCCAGAGGTTCAATGAGTGGAAGTACCAGGAGAACAACCCCCCGAGGTCCCAGCTATTCAACCTCATACACCTTGCGTGGAAGTGGTTACAGCCCGAGGTGTGCAGCCTGGAGGAGATTTTGGAGACCCTGGTCATGGACCATTACATGCAAGGACTGCCACCAGATCTCTGCAAATGGGTAGGCCAGAATGATCCGTCCACCTATGACGAGTTGATCATGCTGGTAGAAAGATGCATGACAGCCAGGGAATTGACCCGACTACCCAAGGAAGGCCCCTTTTGAAGCAAGCACCCAACCCCAACCCTGGAAGCTTGTGCAGCCAAACCCCTAGGGAGTCCTAGGTGGAAGAAGGGGGGGGCTGAAAACCAGCGGGGACCCCAGAAGGAAGGGATTGGCCTGAGTGGGGGGAACCCTGGGACTAAACCGCCTAACCCCCATGATAGAGGAGTGATTAGAAGCAATTATAGATGTTATGCATGTGGGGAGTGAGGACACATAGCAGCACAGTGTCCCAGCACCGAGGAGCCTATGCAATATACCTTGGGGGATTGTGAGGTCCCGTGTTTCCTTATCCACCTTGCGGGCATCGCATTAGCTCCGCATAACTACACCAGGCCGGTGAAGATAAATGGAGCAGAGACTACAGCGCTTGTGGACTCTGAGAGTGCTATCACCTTTATGTCGGGTAAGCTGATAAAAAGTACCAGCTGCTACAAGCCAAACGCATAGCAGTGACATGCGTGCATGGGGCCGTGAGCCATTACCCCACCATCCCAGTGGAGATAGAGGTTCAGGGGAACCCCACTGAGGTGACAGTGGGCGTAGTTCCTAAACTCCCATATCCTGTAGTCATTGGGAGGGACTATCCAGGGTTTGATAATTTACTCCCCCTGAAGAGGCTGGAGGGAGGTGGCGACCCTGAGGGCAGCGACTAATCACTGGGGGAATGTCAACAGGCAGCTCTGCATACCTAATGCTGAGTAGAAGTTTCTTCTTTGTATTGTATTCCATTGTTCAAGAAGATTCCTGGTACCACGTTAAAAAAAAATAACCAAAACCAATCACAGTGAAATTACTGTTTATATGAAATTCCACAAAACAAATTTGCACTTTTGATCTGGGCCATTATACAGCCAAAGTTATAATTATTTCTATTTATTATTTGTATTATGGTAGCACACAGCCAAAACTTATTTTGAAAAAAGATATGAAGCTGAAGCAAGAGGGTGGGTGATTGCAGCTGTTGCCACCCATTGGTTTAAGGAAGGACAAAAGGGGCAGTATAATTCGGAGCGAATTATGTACCAGAGAGCAAAGATCACATGGTGAACCGATTACACAGTCTGATCAGACTTGGTGTGGAAAATAGATTTCACAGATGAAAGGGAGAATTGCAGAAGATCAGTGAGTGAAAGCAATTGACAGTGGCAAAAGGAGCGGGGGTTGAGTGTGAAAGGTTTTGGATATTTGGTATTCAGGTGTATTCTAAGTGACAAGAATGTGGACAAGCTACATATTTGATATTTCTTTATGATTTAAATATTAGCTCATGTAATTAATGTTTCAACTGCATTTAATAATTTAAAGGTGGAGAGTTTCTTCTATGGGAAGCGGACATGAACTTCCCTACTCTGTAAATGTGGATAGGGCTGTTTTCAAAATAGATTGCAAGGACTCAGGGCCCAAGAATTCAGCTGGAGTTGTGCTTGAGTTAGGAATGCAAAATTTGGGCTCTCTTCCTGCAAGTGACTCCACCCAAGTGAAATCCTGCACCTGCGAGATCTGTTAACTTTAATGGGGCTCCATGTAAGTGCATGGACTCACTTGCAGGATTGATACCTGGGTTTGCATTGATTACAGAGTTTTGCACAATACACACCCCTTCCCCACCTTCCCACCCCCCAAAAGCCTGGACACTGCAAAATTTTGAGGGAATTGGTATGTAGATCTGTGCTCTGCTGTTTATACCCTCTCCAAGAGCCAGATCCAATTCCTGTGGGAACGTTTCCATTGACTGCAGTAGGAATTGTATCAGGATCTAGTTTATTTATCTTCACCTCCAAAAACTGGAAATATCCATTTGTTTGAGAGAATCTTTGTTAAGGCAATTAAATATTTTCAGGCATTTATTGAGCTGAGCATGAGCACACAAAGTTTTCTTAAACTCATTAAAGCCATAACAAGGACCATTGTTAAGGGAAGAAAAATATTATGCATTGCTTCACTCCCTGCCAAATAACAATGAACTTCATTTTGAATTGCTCCCTTTGAGAACAGAGTGGTCAGGCAGCTCATCACCAATTGAGTCTTTAAAAAAGCAGAGGTATTGATGTTGATGGAAAGGATGCCAACCTTTTGTGCATGATTGTGTCATCTGACAGGCTAATCTTTTGAATCTTTTCTGCTGAGGCAGGTCTGGCAATCGTTTGGCAGCAATGCTTTATTCTTTGATGCAGTATTTCTTTATAGGAAAAACATTATCAGTTCTCTTCTTTGGATGTATTGCACTGAAAATATCTCTGAGCTGGACAAGGCCAGGTGAGGAACAAGTTAAGAATGAATCTATCAGTCTGTAGTGAAGGTCAAAGTATATTGCTTTGCTTTCTCTTATTTCTTCCAAATTAGACTCTCTCTCTCTCCCTTTCTCCTGCCCTGAAAACATGAGTAACATTTACATTTGAGAAAAGTCCCAGTGAAATCAATGGGAGTTCTTGCATAACTAAGGACTATGAAATTATGAGTAATAGTTTGAAAGATCAGGCTCCATATAGTTCTGTTTTTATTAATTTCTGTAGCACATAATCACCTATTAGGAAAACATATTTAGAATAATTAGAATGCAAAATTCATCCCTGGTATAACTTCAGGAAAATCAGGTTATTTTGTACATGAACCATGCAGATGTTGGCAAAATTTTACCTTCACCAGAGTGGATGTGTTTTTTTATATGAAGTTGAAGTCAAGGGATTTCTGCCAGGGATGTATTTGGAACACTGTGTGCAAGATTTTTCCATTGGTGTTAAGTTATATATTGCTTTACTATAACTTGGAAAAAAGTTAGCATGTAAGCTGTCATTCTGTACAGAACAAAGGTCCAGAAGGAATGGGAGTCTTTAGCAATTGTTCATTTAAGATCCAAATAGTAAAAGTTGTGTGTGCAGCATTGAATCCCTATTCCGCACATTCTTGTTGGTTTTACACATGAACACACATATGTGCACACTTGCACTAGGGGACTGAGTTCCTAATCAGCTGACACACATCTAAAAATGTGTGATTTGCTGTACAGAGTTAGCTGACTAATACTAAAAGAGAAAAGGATATAGAGTCAGATCCAAAACCCATTATAAGTAAAAGGAAAGATGCCCACTGATTTGAAATGGGCTCTGGATCAGGCCCAAATTAGAGAACTTCTGTAAGGGTGGTTGTACAGTCCAGTGTGTCCCATTTGACTCACATCCCCAGGTGAGAGCAAATGCTGATAGGCATGAGAACTTGTTTGTTTTTGCCTGTGGTTGTTCGGACATGCATGCTAAATCTTGGAAACACGGGATTGTTCATTTGTATGTAACCCTTCTGCCCAACTGAGTTGGGAGAAACAAGGGCAGGGTTCCGTTTCAATAACACAATGCAAAACCGTCTCGAGCCCCCACCCAGTGACCTGGGACAATTTCATACCACCCCCTAGGTGCCTCTAAGAGGCAATACTTCCCCTCTCGCAAGCACAGAGTCTGAGTGTAGCAAAATCCTTTTAATAAAGG
Organism: Platysternon megacephalum; assembly: GCA_003942145.1. Lineage (NCBI taxonomy): Eukaryota > Metazoa > Chordata > Testudines > Platysternidae > Platysternon > Platysternon megacephalum. The sequence continues at coordinate 652,599 of QXTE01000265.1, forward strand.
AGGGAAACAATGTGGCATATGTTGGGGAAACACCACAAACAGGATTCATAACACAAACCATGAGCAAAAGGCCCACCCCCAAGTAAGTTTGGCAGTATCCTTTTCCCCTCAGGGTCTTAAGTCCAACAACCCAAAAGATCACCCCAAAGTCCCAAAAGTCCAACAACCCAAAAGTCTCTGTCCTTGGTCAGTGCAGCCCCAGAGTTCAAAAGTTTATCTGCAGAGTTTTACACACACACACACCCCAGCCTGGGTGGAAGTGGGGGGGAGAAAAGGGCACGCGGGGTGTTAAGGGGCACCTTACATGGTCCGAGGCCGACTGCCCCACCTCTCCGTGGGGTTCTGCTGCAGCCTTCACCACGAGCCGCTCCGCTCCACCAGCCATCCTGTGAGATGCTCCAGCTGACCCACGAACGGCTCCACTCACTGTCCCATGGGCCGCTCCAACCATCCCGCAAACGGCTCCGCTTCGCTCACCATCCCGTGGGCCACTCCAACCATCCCGCATACTGCTCCGTTCTGTCAGCCACTTAGCAATATATCTTCAGACTCCTCCACTAGTTAACACAGCACGCAGTGATCTCAGCTCTTTAGTGATTTCAGCTTGTAGTAGAGGAGCCCCAGTGTTGGTGCACCATTGGCCAAAAGTGAACTCAAGACTCTTAATGGAATCAAAATTAGCTCTGCTATTCAACAGCGGAGAAGATGCAATTGGTATTTCAGGCCCTCAAAAGGGGCCCAGCCCATCAGGTACAATCAGGCCCTCTCTCTATTCACTGGGTTTTGGAACCCATGTCCCTTGTCTAGCGAGTGCTACTTAGTTGATGGTGAGTCCCTCTATCATAAAACAGTTCCACTGGCCTTGATTCAAATAATCATGGTAACAACACTTTATTCTTCCTGCTCCAATAACAGAGAAACTGGGGATCCCACAGCAGCCAAAGTGACCATTTGGGCTGCTTTGCTGCTGTGGGCTCATGCTAGGTGGGGTGGGTGTGCCTATGCAAACAAGATCAGCCCCCAAAGTTCTTTTCCACAACTCGCCACAATTCACCACCAGATGTCAGGGTAGAGCTCATCCTGACTCTGCTTACATGTACAGTACTAAAATAACTCACACAAGTCACAAACCACATGTTTATTGGGCTGCTACAGATTAATTAATAGGACCCAAAGATAAATACATAAAAAATAGCCCTTGAACTTTGATTGTCCAGTGTAGATCCAAAGGAAAACAAACTGATGCAGTTAGTACTGCTTCGGCCTGCCTAGGACCATGGCACCGAGGCAGCTAGACAGAGATAATCACATCTTCATTCTTTGGATTTGCTTTGACATAGATTAGAATAGCACCCAGGCTTCAGAGTGAACTTTACTAGCCCTGGGAGCTCATGGTTTTGGTTTTTCAGCATCCATTGGTGGGGTTTCAGTTCGGTTCATGATGAGGGAAGAACAATCTTACAAAATGGGCCAGTGGCAGAAGCCTACTCAGCTTTCTTTGCAATGACAGTGAGTTATTTGATGCCCAAATGTACACGTCCATGGGTTTAATAATTTTGGGACAGGTTAATCACACTTACTGGCCTGACCCTGGAAACACTTATTACCAAAATTACAGTTCAGTCCTGCAAGGTGCTGAGCACTCTGGGCCTAGTCCATCAAAACACCTAAGACCAATATTCAGTGTGCATGCAAATAGATGAATTGACTTCAGATGGGTCTATTCACATACAGGAAGTTAAGCACATACATTAGGAGCTCCATAGGATCGGGGCCAGAGTACTTAACAGCTTGCAGGATTGAGTAGTTAGCCCTAATCCAGCCAAGCACATGCCTAACTTTAAGCACAGCACTAATCTCACTGAAGTAAATGAGAATACTCCCATGCTTAAGGTTAGGCTTTGCTGGATTGAGATCATAATGCCAAATGTCATAAGGAATCCATTTGAAATTCTCAGTGGTTTTTTTATGGTACTAAGCATTATGCCTGGCAGTAAGTATTTGGAGGCTTGGCTAACCCTAAAAGACTCTCTATTCAGCTGAAACACATATTTTAATTACACAAAGAATTCCCTTTTTGTAACAAGAAAACTGAGAGAGCAGGTGTGTAGGTGAGCATCTGAACAGTGCATAAAGGACAACTACAGCACTTGCTAGTGTCGGCCTCTTCAGCTGTAAATTTATGGCTACAGACCTCATAAATATCCTGGTGGCTGTGAATCTCCAAATTTCTTATTCAGCTCTGATTTATAGATGGACTAAATCCAAGGAAAACAGAATTGTAAAAAGAACATGTAGAACAATGTATGGCTTCAGTTAAGGTTAGGGTTTTTACTAGTTATTTACTTTATTCTTAAAATCAAGATTTGTGAGTAGGCAATTATCCAAGGCAGCATGTGCTGACAGCTGGAGTTCAACCTATTAGCCACCTTAAACAGTACTGACTCTGAGATACTAAAGACTGCAGTTAAATATATAGGACAGAATCTATATCCAATATATTAAAAAAGGGAAAACAAGTAGTAATCCATTGTGAAGTATAGCTTCCCAACATTCAAACCCCAAAGAGTAGATTAACGTACAGTTATCTAACTCTAGGACCAGATCATCAGGTCGTGTAAATCAGTGTAGCTCCATTGAAATCATGCTGATTTACATCAACAGAGATCCAATGCTAATGCTCTCATTAAACCATATCTCAAGAACAACTTGCTCTGGGACCTGTACATTTGCTCATTTGTGCGATTCGTTACTCTGGAAGCAAGCTGACATTTAGGGTTATAAAACTGGGTGCAAAATGTTGGAGTTATTGGTGTAGTTATTTCTTTCACATTTGAATGTTCTGTCAAGTCCCTGCAGAGCTGACAAATTCTGCCAAATGTCTGCTGGAGATGGAAGCTAACACAGCTTATCTGCCCCTCACTCCGCACTGGGGAGCGAGCTATAAGATGGAGAATATCTCCTCCAAGCACCACTGGACATAGAGAAGGAGACTTAGAAAATTATAGGCATCTCCAGCTCTGCTGCCTGGAGAAGGTGGTGAAGAGGCTCTCCACTTCCGTGACATTTGGTCCATGATACAACTTAGCTTTCTCTTCCTCCCAGGAGCAGCATCATCTCAATGACCCAGTCATAGGCAGGGAGGAGCAGACACTACTGTGCTTCTCCTCCAGTGGCAGAATCTTCAGGCCCATGCAGTGGGGAGGAAGTGGGGTGGTAGTATTTTCACACATCCCTGCAAGGAGGGACAGGTGGGAAAATCTTCACCTTCACAATCTCAGGAGGGGGAAGCAGTAGTCAAATACACACACACACATACACACACACCCCTCCCTCTGCAGAAGGAACATGGGGTAACATCAGGGCCGGCGCAACCCATTAGGCGACCTAGGCGGTCGCCTAGGGCGCTGCTATTTTGGGGGCACCGGCGCCCCGGCCGGCCGTTCAATTTTGGGGGCGGGACCTTTCACCACCTAGGGCACCGGAAGAGCTGGCGCCGCTACTGGGTAACATCCTCCTTTTGGATGATGGCATTTATTTGACCTGTGTTCCAAAGCTGTGCCTTCAGCCCCATCTCCTTGGGGAGGTTAGCATCCCTGGTGATATTTATTTATTGCAGCTTCTGTGCTACCATTCCTGATTCTCTCCTAGTGTATCCACCTTGGGCCAGGCAGTGGTGGCTGGCCCTAAGTAACTTCTTCCAAAGGTCATGCTGAGTGAATGACAGTCAGGTTGGGAACTCAGGATTCCTGACTCCCAGTCACCTGCCCTAACTACTAGAATATAAAGTCACTCTTAAAAGAGATTCTGGCTGAAGTAGTATTTATCCAAACCAAATCATATATTGTAGACTAGATCCTCAGTTAGCTGCTTTATATCAGCAGTTTGTGATTTCCCTGGCATAGGGGAATCTCTAGGTGTCATGAAGGCACTATATCACCAACTGCTGGACCAACCCAGCAGTGGGGGCTGTTCAGGGGCAGGGGTGTGGTCAGAGAATGCTATTCTCCAGCAATCGATCCTAGGCTGTCGGAATGGCTCCAGGAATCATAGAATCATAGAATATCAGGGTTGGAAGGGACCTCAGGAGGTCATCTAGTCCAACCCCCTGCTCAAAGCAGGACCAATCACCAACTAAATCATCCCAGCTAGGGCTTTGTCAAGCCTGACCTTAAAAATCTCTAAGGAAGGAGATTCCACCACATAAGAACAGTCGTACTGGGTCAGACCAAAGGTCCATCTAGCCCAGTATCCTGTCTACCGACAGTGGCCAATGCCAGGTGCCCCAGAGGGAGTGAACCTAACAGGTTATGATCAAGTGATCTCTCTCCTGCCATCCATCTCCACTCTCTGACAAACAGAGGCTAGGGACACCATTCCTTACCCATCCTGGCTAATAGCCATTAATGGACTTAACCTCCATGAATTTATCCAGTTCTCTTTTAAATGCTGTTATAGTCCTAGCCTTCACAACCTCCTCAGGCAAGGAGTTCCACAAGTTGACTGTGCACTGTGTGAAGAAGAACTTCCTTTTATTTGTTTTAAACCTGCTGCCCATTAATTTCATTTGGTGAAAGGAGTACCACCTCCCTAGGTAACCCATTCCAGTGCTTCATCACCCTTCTAGTGAAAAAGTTTTTCCTAATATCCAACCTAAACCTCCCCCACTGCAACTTGAGACCATTACTCCTTGTTCTGTCACCTGGTACCACTGAGAACAGTCTAGATCCCTCCTCTTTGGAACCCCCATTCAGGTAGTTGAAAGCAGCTATCAAATCCCCCCTCTTTCTTCTCTTCTGCAGACTAAACAATCCCAGTTCCCTCAGCCTCTCTCATAAGTCATGTGCTCCAGCCCCCTAATCATTTTTGTTGCCCTCCACTGGACTCTTTCCAGTTTTTCCACATCCTTCTTGTAGTGTGGGGCCCAAAACTAGACACAGTACTCCAGATGAGGCCTCACCAATGTTGGATAGAGGGGAATGATCACGTCCCTCGATCTGCTGGCAATGCCCCTACTAATACAGTCCAAAATGCCTTTAGCCTTCTTGGCAACAAGGGCACACTGTCGACTCATATCCAGGACACACGTACTGATGTAACTTAGAGGATCCCTGTAAATCAAGTCCCCAGAATTGAAAGAGCACAGAGGTGTCTAAAAGCCCCAGCTCTCAGCCCTTAAGGCTCACTGAACAGAGCTCTGTGGCTCTTGAGAACATAACTCTGCATTTTAGTTTCTGGTAGTGTTAGGTGAGTAATCTGATGAATTTTACTTCTATCTCAATTTACAAGATATCAGGGAACCAACTGCAATTCCTTATTGGAAGTTATTCCCTGATTAATTCCTGAAAAAAAGATTCTTAGACTGTAGCCTCTTTGAAAGCAGTTCAAATGTGAGTATTCAAAAATCATAAATGTGAGCGGTTTTGATCTGACACAGCAGTCACATGGTATGTTTCCACTGTGACTGAATGAGCACAACTCTTAGAATTAGAATTTGCTTCTTGGCACATGTTTGTGATCATGAATTAGAATGCACTGCCTGCAAATAATCTGCAATACGCAAACATTTTCTGAGATAGGACCTGATGAACAGCCCACTGAAGGCAGTGGAAAGACTTCCATTAATGTCAAGGCTTTGGATCAGGACCTAATGAACATTTTTGCCAGCGGATTCTTTTATTACAACATTTCCAGAAAGTTAACACAAAAGGGATGTTCACTATTTAAAATGGGCGGAGTATTTTGTGCAATAATTGCTCAGTCCTAATTGCTCATATTTCTCCTTTTCTCTTTCCAAGTGTCTCTCCTTTTCCTTTCTGTAGCTCCCCCATCCCCACTCCTTTAGCCTTCCCTTTCCGTATAATGATTGTCAGCCTAACATTCTTTCTGTCGCCACTACAGTTTGTTGTGTCAGCGTCTCTCAGCTGCCTGAAAGGTGGAAGGAAAATGAAAGCATGGAATTCTTCAGATCGCTGATCAGGCAGCACATGGCTGAAGACATTACAATTCCCAGAAGTGTTATTCTGAAATTAGCTTTCATTCTGTAGAGGCTAATCATCATGACATCATATGTTTGCTGAGTAGGTGATCATTTTGGTTGGAATGTTAGAGTTTTATCCTTATGTATATGTGTTAAACATGCACAGCTATGGTTTGTAAACAACCTCCTTCTGATAGGCCTGATTTTGCATCCCTCATTAAAATGCTCATAAACAGACATTTCCACAGACATGGTCTGAGCCCAGAGTTGAATCATATAAATGTAGAGCTAGAAGGACCTCAAGAGGTCATCTAGTCCAGCTGCCTGTCCAGAGGCAGGACCAAGTAAACCTAGACCATCTCTGACAAATGTTTGTCCAAACTGTTCTAAAAAAAAATTCAGTGATGGGGATGCCACAACCTTTCTTGGCTGCTGCTTTCAGTGCTGATCTACCCTTATAGTTAGAAAGCTTTTCCTAATATCTAACCTAAATCTCCTTTGCTACAGATTAAGCCCATTCCTTCTTGTCCTACCTTCTGTGGACGTGGAGAACAATTGATCACAGGTCTCTATATAACAGCCCTTAACGTATTTGAAGACTGGTATCAGGTTTCCCCTCAAGTCTTTTCTCAAGACTAAACATGCACAATTTGTTTTAAGCCTCATAGATCAGGTTTGTTGTTCTCCTCTGGACTCTCTCCAATTTGTCCACATCTTTCCTAAAGTGCGATACACAGAATTGGACACAATACTCCGAATGAGCTCCCACCAGTGCCAGCTAGAACAGGACAATTGTCTCCTGTCTTAGGGCAGGTCTACACCTGGTGAAGCATTGGAATGGGTTACCTAGGGAGGTGGTGGAATCTCCTTCCTTAGAGATTTTTAAGGTCAGGCTTGACAAAGCCCTGGCTGGGATGATTTAGTTGGGGATTGGTCCTGCTTTGAGCAGGGGATTGGACTAGATGACCTTCCGAGGTCCCTTCCAACCCTGATATTCTATGATTCTATGATTCTATGATACACTACCAACCTGTATCTGTATAACTATGTTTCTCAGCGTTGCGAAAAATCCACACCCCTGGGTTAAGTAGTGTAGACAGCGTTGTAGACACTGTGTAGACAGCGCTGTGTCAATGAGAATTCTTCTGTCGACATAGCTACAGCTTCTCAGGATGGGTGGATTAACTATTCCAATGGGAGACGCTTTCCCATCAGTGTAAGAGTGTCTTCACTTAAGTGCTACAGCGGTGCAGCTGTGCCGATGCAGTGTTTTAAGTGTAGATCTGCCCTTACATACAACCCTCCTGTTAATACACCCCAGAATATTAGCCTTTTTCACAATTGCAGCACATTTTTGACTCTCATTCATTTTTGTTTCACTGTAACCCCCAGATCCTTTTCAACAGTACTACCACCGAGACAGTTATTCCCCATTCTGTTGTTGGGTGTCTGATTTTTTTCCTTCCTAAGCATAGTTCTTCAGGCTTGTCTGTATTTAATTTCATCTTGTTGATTATAGACTAATTCTCTAATTTGTCAAGGTTGTTTTGAATTATAATCCTGCCTCCAAAGTGTTTGCAACTCCTCCCAGCTTGGTGTCATCTGCAAATTTTATAAGCATACTCTCCACTCCATTATCCAAGTCATTAAAGAAAATATCAAATAGTATCAGACACAAGACTGACCCCTGTGCAACCCTACTAGATATGCCCTCCCAATTTGACAGTGAGCCACTGGTACTTACTGAGAATGGCATTTCAACCAGTTTTGTGCACCCACCTTATACTAAATTCATCTAGACTGCATTTCCCTTGTTTGCTTATGAGACTGTCATGTGGGACTGTGTCTAAATCCTTACCAAAATCAAGATATATCACATCTACTGCTTTCCCTCTCTCCACTAAACCAGTAACCCTGTCATAGAAAGAAATTAGGTTGGTACAGCATGATTTATTCCAGAGAAATCCATGCTGACTATTCCTTATAACCCTATTATCTTCTAGGTGCTTACAAAATTGATTGTCTAATAATGATTTAATAATAATTTTAATAACACTTGGGCCAAGTTTGAGGAAAGTCTCTTTGAGACATTGGAATATGAAAAGTTAGGGGATCATCAAGTGTGGATTATTGCAATGCTTAGTCCACTTTGTTAGGCCACAGAGTTCGGTCTTGAAACTTCAGTTTGGGTTTATACAAGAGATGGAGGAGGGTCTAGCACATTAAAAAATTTTGGAAAGGGAGAATCCATATTTCTGAAGCTACTCAATTATGAATTATGAACAAAAATGTATTCTGGCTCCTGAATATATCATAATGTTCACCAAAGGTCTAACAGACCTTGTAAAGTCTGTGAAAAACATTGAGGACCTGGGTGAGCCAAGGGGGAACCTTGGAAAATCCTCAAAAGTTCTGGCAGACTTTAACTGTGCTGGAAGCCCTGAAACCAGGGCAAAAATTTCATCCTCTCTCTGACACATACAACACACCATCATCACCTAACCACCTACTAAACACACAACTGCACCACTCATACTCAGGCCTCACACCAACGCTGGGGTTCTCAATCTTGTCCATTCTGAGAGTCTTGTCTAGCTGGGGGACACCTCCCATTTATCAGTATAGGAGGGGCAGGGTAGACATGGTCCCCGTCACCATTCATGAGCCCCAGGTTGAGAACCCATAAAATAACCCACAAACACAAATGGTTTGTCTAGCTGGATAATGGTATGTATCAGCTTTTCCCACAGCTCCCTCACATCCACTTTCCCTTGTGACACACTGGCTTTACATTCCTCCCTTCCACTCTTTCCTTTTTCAGAGTAGCAGCCTTTGTGACTCTTTTCTATTCTCCTACTATGTGCACAGAGGAGCTAGGGGAAAATGTACTCAGTCTTTACAGATAGAGCCCCAGATTATAACAGTTTTAAATGAAAATAAAAACTTAACATACCCTTCATTAAGTGTTTAACTGAACTCAAATCTTTTTCAGTCCTTCTGGATGTATGTGTTAATCGTGCAGGGCATCATGGTAATTTTTGGATCAATAATAGCTTTTCATACACTGTGTCTACAAATGGAATGGAAGTGTCAGACTTATAATGTTTTGTAGACACCCACGAATCTAAAAAGCGATTATTTTAATACAAAATATATAGAAGATAATATGGCCTTGAGATAGATGAGAGTGTCTCCAAGGAGAAAGCCTGCTTCTATGCACTGCATTCCCCTTCTGTGGAGAAAAATATTTACATTTCCCATACTACAAAGCTTATAATATAGTTTGACAAAGATAGCTGCACTTTATAATGATTACCTGTTTACTAAAACTGACAGTAACAGCACTGAAACTTCCTATGCTCTGCTGTAATACAAATAATAGGCAGATAACCACTGAACACCTATAAGAACCACAGTTCATCACTTAAAATCTTTGTTAGTTTGTTCAAATAATAAGAGAACTTTTTACTGTGTTGGATGAAAGTCCAAACATTTTGACTCTGGCAAGTCTGACTTCCAACCTTTGCCAACAACCTGCCTCCACCTGTTCATATATCTTTTAGCTAACGATGTTTAAATAGGCCTGACTGTATTAGTTAAGACAATAAAATGCATCTCCAGGCTGTACATTGGGATGACTAAACTGGTACCATGTCCTGTCATCCCATCCAGATTCAGCACTGTTCTCTGGACTCTGTCTTGAAGACACAGGTCCACATTATGGGAGGGGCAGTCACCCTACCCCAAGCACAGATTTTGTCTCTGCAATGCCCCAGGGTACTGAGAGGAAGTGCCCCGCTGAACCATCCCTTAGCATGGTACAGCATACTCTTCTCTTTGCACCCAGCTTTGCTGGCTGGTTTGGAAGGAGGTAGGGGCATAAACCACCTTTTTCACCACCCATGTGGGGATGTTTGTTTCCAAATGGTGGTTGTGTACAACTAAAAATCAAGGGTATTTCAGATCCCAGTTTGACTAAATTATCAAAATGTGTGGTATTTCAATATACAATCCTGGTCCCCGATAGCTGACTTATAGTTTTAGAATTGGGATTTTGAAGCGATGGACTTAGATACTGTTGACTTGTTACAAAAGTAATTAACCACTCCACTGTTCAACACACTCCAGATACTATGTTTTGGGGTGGGGTGTGTTTAAAAGGATAATAGAGAACAGATGCAGAAGAATCAAAAAAGGCAGTCATGGGTATTTAAATATACACTTTGATTTCCAAATTTTCCAAGTATTTTTTTTAAATCTAAGTTCAGCCTAGCAGAATGCCTCAGGGTCAAAAGCAATGTGACATTGCCAATTTAAATATCCTAATTTGCATATGCAATCAAGAACAAGTTTCAGCTTCTCTTTCAATAATAAGAACAAGGTTTAACCTGTCTATTCTTAATCCTTACACTGAACAATCAACCAAACTATTTACTCTGCCTGCTCTCAAATGATATCCAATCATGGACTCAGTAGATAGAAAAATGAAACTATTTAATATTCTAAAGCAGAAAACCACTTGATTAATTTTGTTTTCTATACTGGAACCAGCTTAGGTGCATGGCACAAGGAATTTTGTCTGCATGTTAGTGCACTACGAATGATCATGTTCAAGGTTGATTACTTACTGAAAGTCTTTTTAATCAACCCAAGGGAAAAGGCTTTCCACTAAAAGTTGAAAACTCCAACCAATATCTGTATTATTTAATAGATTTGAATGCAATTTACCAACCTGCTAAGTTCTGTGCAACCCTGGGAAGAGGCCCCATGAGGCCTGTAAAACTGTTCCCATCCACAGCAGCCTGAAGAAGCAGCCCAGGACTGCATAAGATGAAAGCAAAGATTATGATGCAAATCTATAATTTAAAATAGATTTTCTATTTCCACTCCTACAGCATCTCAGAAAGTCAGCAGGAGGCTACTGTATAGATTTTAAATTTAAATATCAATAAGTAGCCAGTTCAAGTGGGCAACTTGAAGTTATTTGTTTCCATACTTAAGGCCAACATGTGAAGAATTGTATCAAAGATTTAGGGCCAAGTTATAGCTGACCTCTGAGCCAATGTGCAAGTAGGATAGGGAGGTTGCAAGTCCACTGGCCAGCTCAGTAAGAGGCTCCAAACACCTGAAGAAAGGTGTTTTTCTCTTAAAGTGATATAGACCTTTTATCTGCTTATGGAATGGCGCACCTGTGGCCCTTTAATTCCACCAAACCTAAACAAGTTTCTTAAACTGGTTCAGCTCAGTCCAGAGTCATTTATTTGTAGTTTAAATTTACCAGCAAGTCAAAGGTAGAGGCCTGGCCATGCCTATTCACACATGGTGTCATTGGTGTAATAATGTTCAGCCATAAAAACACAACATTAGCAGTGGGTTATTTCTCCCCCTCTGACGCTAGTCTTCAGTGCAGTTTTTGAAGTTCTTTGTTTCTAAATGGTCATTCCCTTAAAATGAAAAGCGATTGTCAGTCAGAAGGAGGAGGATGGACATTTTGGCATTTGGTCTTTAACATGCCTTTTGTAGGAGACAAGGAACATAATAGAAGAGGACAGATGGCTAAGAGAAAGAGAAGGAACAGCTGAAGGGAGAAATGAGTTTTATATGGCAGTGACTGCATTTATCCAGTTCCCTTAAAGGTTTGTTTACTACCACTGCAACCTGAAAGGTCTGCAATATTTCTTTTGGGTTGAACTGACATTACATTTATTCCAAATTTCAAAGATCTCCAGAAAGTACAGCAAGATCAGAGCCTATCCAATATAAAAGAAAACCAGAGAAGTGTATTACTTTTTCTTCTTAATATATTTTCTGTGTCCATGTTAAAAGTCATGGCAGCCAAATTCAAGCAATACCATAAGTCAAAGAGGGGTATATTTCTGGCCATCACATTTTAAATGCCATTATTTTTAACACTGACTTATGCATCAAACATACCCAAGAATTCTAGGGATTCTGTCTCTCCCCCTTTTGTTGGTGGCAGCAGGTGTCACAGTTCAGGGCAACTGCACTTGTACTCCCCCCCCTATGGTCTGGCAAGAGCACCCACTTTAGAATCCAGGCTCCTCAGCTATCACCTGTCTTGGGTGGAGGGACATCTTCTGCCTTTTGACCTGGGTATTTCCAGCCTGCACAGTCCCCGACTATACTTTGATATCCCCAGCAAAATACAGAATGCCTAAGCAGGCTTGTTTTGCTTTTCTCCTCCTTAGAGACAGTACACAGTGTAATAGCCAGTTATAAATTACCGAACAGCTATTTCTAAGCATGCACTTTTATTCTTACGGTAAAAACATCACAGAGAAAATATACTGAAACCTACACTCCTGTTAATTAGCTTACCAGAGATCACCACCTAACTTCAACAAGGTCTCTGGTTGTTGATTAATCCTGCAAACCCCACAGAGGGGTTTTTCCTGTGGTCAGCAGTTCATAACAACTTTCATTCAGAACAAGCTCCCCCATGAGTTATACAGTCCCTTCTCTATCCATTTTGGGCTTTTGAAGAGATTGTGAAGCGGCAATCAGCCAGACAATGGGTTTCTCTTTAAGACACAGCTTTAAGAGGATGGTTTCACAGGTGAGTAATTGGCATTCTCCTCTTCCCAAGTATTTCCGAGAAACTCCACTCAACTGAAAGTTTAATTTTGTCTAGTCCATTGTTTTAAAAGAGTCCTTTGAAGCCCATAACATTTCCCACTCTTTGCATTAGTCCTCTCTCCCCCTTGGAAGAAGTTACATACCACCCCAAGGTAATACAAAAACGTTTGCATTTTTAATACAGTGACATTCTAAGACACTTTAACTTAATTCAATAAGGTTTGTCCAGGATATTGCAGGATATTGTGATATCTGTCACAGCGTGTTCTTCAGAAGAGGCCTCTCCCCCAGTGTTAGGTATCTTTTGGAAAATGGGAGACTGGTCATTTTCCCTGCTCTGGTGTTCTTTCTGCTAGGCCCTGCTGGTGCAGATTCAAATTTACTGGCATCCTGGGCCTTTCTTGGTACTTGTAACCAGAGGAACTTCTACTTTTAAAACTAGTCTACCCCCAGGCACCAGAGGTCTGTGGTGCTCTCCTGGTCACAAATACTGAGAAGCCCCCAAACAGCCATTTGCTGCAACAAATGGGCTACCAGGACATGGTACCTTGCTGCTGCTTCTGGTGGGGTGGAGGGAGAAAGAAGGTCAGTGGTCCCTTTTTCTTCTGAAGAGGAACTACTGAGAAGGAGGAGAAAAAGCTGTACAAGCCTGTCTTTGAAGTGGAGCTGGCACTGGAAATACGAGAAAGCCATTTACCTTCAATCCTCAAAACACACCACACTCAACCCTCAAAACACAGGCTCAAGATGTCCTGCCACCATATGCAACTGAGAAGGCAGCAACACCACTTTATCGTTTACTTACCAACCTTTAGAAGTGGTGTAGGTTTGGTACTGAAGATGGATGAATATTCAGGCTGTCTTATTTTCCTGGAAGGATTCCTCCATCCCTTAAACAAAACCCAATGTAATGCTTTGAAAATATGTAGGATTAAAGGAAATGTCAATATCAGTACCTTGGACAGAGGTTACAGGTGCCAGCTGCTTCTACTCAAGCATTTAGTTGAAAAACAAAACAAAAAAACATACACAAAACCCAGGCCACAGCCTGATTATAGGCTTTGAAAGTGACCAAACTTTCATAAACATATAGGATATGTTAATTAGCGTGAAGTAACTGACTCCTATTTTTCCACACTCTATGATTATGTTCTGTTGCTCTCGAAGGTTAATAATTAATCAACAGACATATTGACATTATCACAATGAAGTAACCCTGATAATGGAATATTTATATAACAAGAAATGTACTTGGCCAGTACTTCACTTTGTTGGCTTTGATGCAACTGAGGGTGTGTTATCTTCCTCATTGATTACACCAGTTGAAGATCTAGCCCATAAATACTAATTTATTTATTAAGGGTGAACTTCACAATAAAATGCCATGGACCACATAAAAGGTCCCATACACCATTTAAACTTCACATTAATGGCTCAAGATGGTCTTAAACATTTTTTTGGGGTGGGGGTGGGGGGTATGTATGAGCTCTGCACTGTTGTGAATTTCCTCTTAAAATGCTTCTATCAGTTCAAGCTTTGGTATGATCAATTTCTGCTCACAATCAGCAAAGGTAACAGAAGTTCAGCTATCTCTGTATGGTATCCTGTGATAATTTTGGATCTTTTGTTTTGATTATCGTTACCTTTGTTTTAAATTCTATTTCTCTTCAGATGTTCAACTGCTTTTCAAATATTCATGATATAATAAATGCAATATTGTCAGTTCATAGAAGTAGTGATTTTGTGCTACCGCAGCACGATAGGCTTTTGAATTCCACTTGGGAGAACTAAGCAGCAGAGAAAAATCACACACTTTTCCCACAAAAGATTTTGCAGAGGATAAACACAGCCAGTTTTTAGTTTTTCATGCATATTATTTTTTTCAGAATGGCTTAGTGTGTTACTTAGCTTTGCAATTATTCTCTGTGATATTGTATTCAAACTTTAACTGTGAGTTCTGGAGTGTTTTTCAATAGGAAATAAAGTACAAGGTTGGAAGTTTTTTTTTAAAAACTGCAATATCTATTAGTTTAGTATCTAAACAATAAGCATACAACATAAATAACACGAGTTAATATCCCAGCATTACAAAAATAATTACTGATCTACCACAAACAGGAGGGGGAGAAATATAAAATGTTTCTCTAAATGCATCCAACTCCTGCCTAACACCTGATTTATCATTTTTGTATTGTGCAGAGCTGAGCAAATGATGGGTCGTGAATAATTTAAGGAATGTAGGGAGCCAAGGTGGTGAGGTATCTTTTATTGGACCAGACCTGCCGAAGAGCTCTGTGTAGCTCGAAAGCTTGTCTCTTTCACTAAAAGAAGTTGGTCCAGTAAAAGATATTAGCTCACCCACCTTGTCTCTCTAATACTGTGGGACCAACATGGCTACAATAACACTGCAAACATTAGTTAATATAGATATTTTTCCACACCAGTTATAAGGTGTGCCCAATTGAAAGTAAGCAAATTTAAAATATCCAATACACAATGAACTGCTCCCAAACAGCGAATGAGCCATGTATTTGAAGAAATGAAGCTGCTCACAGTCAGATCTGTGAGCAGCTTCATTTCTTCAAATACATGGTTCATTCGCTGTTTGGGAGCAGTTCATTGTGTATTGGATATTTTAAATTTGCTTACTTTCAATTGGGCACACCTTATAAATGGTATTGTTTCTGTTTCTTATTGTTCTGAGTGCAACAATTAGAATCTGGAATCTAACTTTCCAATCTATTATCTATCTAATCTAGGCTATCTAATTATTCCCATTATCTGAATCTGAATCTAATTATCTAATTATTCCCATGATCTGAAATTGGGTCATATCCTCCAACACACAGCATTTTCCTTTTGTCTAATTAATTCCATGGTATAGACTTGGTTCAGATCAATACGAGTCAAGACTGGGTTATCTAATCAGAGCAGGGCACCTAAAGTCCTATGGCATCATTGAAAATCGCACACCTAGTATATGGCCAGATTTTGCTTGGCTCCTGCATGGATGGCAACACATGAAGCCTCCCACCTCTTTGTACCACCTGTGGAAGAAAAAAGAGTTGCAGTCCCTAGGCTCTATTGAATGCAGGGACTACTGTTTTTTAGAGCTATATGGGGCTCTAGGTACTCCAGGGGTGCAGGGAAGGGTTCATCAATCATTCTACATACCATCCACACTCCCAGCTAGCAGAGCTAGCTGGCCATAGTGGGAGAACCTGCTGTAGTCACTGATGGGATGAACAGAATTAGGCCCACTTTCCCAAATTCAAGGCAGCTTGACAATATGTGTGATATGGTCCAGTGACTACCAGGTACAATCTGGCCCAACAAACTGTAAAATCATAACTGCGTTGTGATCCTTTGACATGATAAACACTTTGTAATTGCAACCCTATCATCGCTAAGATTATTGAAAGACAGGAAGGCTACAACTGGAACTTGAGGATTCTAATACACATAGAGGGAATGCAGTCTTTCTGGGACTCAGTGAAAACATACTGTAACAATATTTAAACCAGAAATCACTGGAAACATAAACTACCTTTCCAAAGAATCAGCCCACTGCTGGGACATGTTTCATTTGCACCACACAAACCATTTGCAACAGGGTGGTGCTATTCTCCTGTGTCAATCTGCCACTGATGGTTTGCTAAAACCTGGGATATCTTGGTAATAGAGTTTTAAAAAGTGATTATTCTCCATATTTGAGCACTTTGCTTCTTATTTTATATGCAACAAATACAGACACTGCTGGGAAAACCTGAGCATTTTCTTCATTTTCATCAAATCAACAGGATCAAAGTTATCACTTACCATTACTGCCTGCCTTCTCTCAACTGAATCTCCCTGTGGCACTGGGAAGTGTAAACCACAACAAGAATGTTTTATTTTTAAAAAGAAAGGTGATCTAAAGTTGGGTTCCTAAATCCATATCTAAATATATGCAGCCTGATTTACAATAGCACTCATCATCTGCTGCTAGGTGCTCCACATCTTTAGCTGCATGGGTTTTTTTAAATCTTAGCCATAATTTAAAACTCTCTGACGCATCCTGAGTGAATGAGGCCTTCAGTCTCCCTGGGATTAGGAGATACACTGAGCTATACTATGCTAAAGTGAAAAACCTGTTTGTTTTGTTTTTTTCCTGTGTGCTCCCTCAGAAAAAATTGTGCTAACCCAGAGAAAAGGCCATGAGAATTTAGAGTGGGATTGTGTTAAAAGTGCTCAGCATTTGCTAACTCTTCTCTCTTTGAAGTTCACGGGAGTTTTATCTTTGGCTTCAATGGGAGGAGAGTTAGACCAATACTAAATTAAAGGCTTTTGAAAATTCCACCTGTAATCCATCATCTCTACAAATCCAGAATGGTTTGCACCCTTTCTTATTAAGTCTCTGTGAAAGGTTCCCACTATGCATTAAAAAATGTGAGTGGGCCCAAACCCCCAAAACATACATCAAAATAGGTGAGATTGACTTTAAAAAAATCATAAGAATTTAAAAAAATAGTAGGTTTTAGTCTTTATTTGCCTTCTGGATTTTAATCCTTTAGGGTTCAGATTTTCAAGCTTTCCTCCCTTCGAGAGCTAGGAACCTTTTTTTTTTAAACAAAAGATGACAGTCTCATGTAATTGTTGTTGTAATGAGCAACAATGAATGTGTTCTCTTTTATGCATCCAGCACCAAATCTAAACAGAAACTCTCACTTCCTCAAGTGACTCAGGATAAGGCTCATGACTGAAGCATGAATCTATTGAGAGGGATGGTGGCCTGTTTACTTCTCATTCATTGGGTAAATAATTTGCTGCAGAGTAATTTACCAGGAAAAGAAACAATGTCCAAAAAACTGCAACACATTTAAGATTTTTGGGAAGAGATCTAACTCAATTTCAAACTACAAAGGGTCAAATTTACAAAGGTATTTAAGTGCCTAAGAATCGATATGAGCTTTTGCAATTCCTACTAGGCATCTAACTCCCATTGCGCTCCTAAACATATTTCTATGTCTGTCCCAAAGTCTCTAGGACAGATCCTCAATGACTGTAAATCAGCATAGTTCCATTCAAGTCAATTGAGCTTTGACAGCTAACATCAGACGAGGACCTGGCATCACCTTTTTCACCAAGTTGCTTCTTTGTGCAATATTCTGTGCAGCTTTCTCTATCAGGGACAGTACTATCATCCAGATTGACTTGACTGAATGCTGGTTAAAAAGACTGCAAGATAACCGGAAACTTCTCAGCTCTATCTTTCTTTTTTAATCAATAAATGTACTGTATAATGTAGAAACATTCTTTCCCTAATACCATGGAAATTTAATTCCTCAAAGATTAGAGAGGGTTCAGTCATGGGTCAAGGAGGATCTATTAGATGTAGCATCAGAAGAGGAAAGATAAAATATTTTATCATGTTTCAAGCCCAGATTCTCTCATGATTAGTATTCAGGAAACATGTAGTTGAATACCTGGAACATTAGAACTAGTAATAAGTGATGCTTTTTAGAGGAAGAGAAATATTCAGCCACATTATCAATACTAGAATACTCAAGGAGCTAATAGAGCTAATAGAGGAGGTATCTGAGCCTCTAGCTATTATCTTTGGAAAATCATGGGAGACAGGAGAGATTCCAGAAGACTGGAAAAGGGCAAATATAGTGCCCATCTATAAAAAGGGAAATAAAAACAATCCAGGAAACTACAGACCAGTTAGTTTAACTTCTGTGCCAGGGAAGATAATGGAGCAAGTAATTAAGGAAATCATCTGCAAATACTTGGAAGGTGGTAAGGTGATAGGGAATAGCCAGCATGGATTTGTAAAGAACAAATCATGTCAAACCAATCTGATAGCTTTCTTTGATAGGATAACGAGTCTTGTGGATAAGGGAGAAGCGGTGGATGTGGTATACCTAGACTTTAGTAAGGCATTTGATACGGTCTCGCATGATATTCTTATCAATAAACTAGGCAAATACAACTTAGATGGGGCTACTATAAGGTGGGTGCATAACTGGCTGGATAACCGTACTCAGAGAGTAGTTATTAATGGTTCCCAATCCTGCTGGAAAGGTATAACAAGTGGGGTTCCGCAGGGGTCTGTTTTGGGACCGGCTCTGTTCAATATCTTCATCAACGACTTAGATATTGGCATAGAAAGTACGCTTATTAAGTTTGCAGATGATACCAAACTGGGAGGGATTGCAACTGCTTTGGAGGATAGGGTCATAATTCAAAATGATCTGGACAAATTGGAGAAATGGTCTGAGGTAAACAGGATGAAGTTTAACAAAGACAAATGCAAAGTGCTCCACTTAGGAAGGAACAATCAGTTTCACACATACAGAATGGGAAGAGACTGTCTAGGAAGGAGTACGGCAGAAAGGGATCTAGGGGTTATAGTGGACCACAAGCTAAATATGAGTCAACAGTGTGATGCTGTTGCAAAAAAAGCAAACATGATTCTGGGATGTATTAACAGGTGTGTTGTGAGCAAGACACGAGAAGTCATTCTTCCGCTCTACTCTGCGCTGGTTAGGCCTCAACTGGAGTATTGTGTCCAGTTCTGGGCACCGCATTTCAAGAAAGATGTGGAGAAATTGGAGAGGGTCCAGAGAAGAGCAACAAGAATGATTAAAGGTCTTGAGAACATGACCTATGAAGGAAGGCTGAAAGAATTGGGTTTGTTTAGTTTGGAAAAGAGAAGACTGAGAGGGGACATGATAGCAGTTTTCAGGTATCTAAAAGGGTGTCATAAGGAGGAGGGAGAAAACTTGTTCATCTTAGCCTCTAAGGATAGAACAAGAAGCAATGGGCTTAAACTGCAGCAAGGGAGGTTTAGGTTGGACATTAGGAAAAAGTTCCTAACTGTCAGGGTGGTTAAACACTGGAATAAACTGCCTAGGGAGGTTGTGGAATCTCCATCTCTGGAGATATTTAAGAGTAGGTTAGATAAATGTCTATCAGGGATGGTCTAGACAGTATTTGGTCCTGCCATGAGGGCAGGGGACTGGACTCCATGACCTCTCGAGGTCCCTTCCAGCCCTAGAATCTATGAATCTATGTGTTGCTTGGAGACCTTGCTAAACTCCGAGTGTGAATTTTAGGCTAATGCCATTTTGGCATAACTAGGCAGTAGTCAGCCAGCTGCACATTGGAATAAATCTACCCTGGTTTGCGGTTTTTTAAAATGTAATTGTAGTCACTATTAAATGGCAAATTGCTTAAACTTTGAAGTACGGACAGTACATCTCCAACAGAGATAGCTGCAAAGAGAAAAAAGTGTGTACTTTTTGTTTTTCTTTGTTAGTGAAGTTCAGTGCTGTTTAATTCTGTGGTCTAAGGGTTAGTGTTTGATGTACAAAGTTACAGCTTTAGGAAGTAGGACTATATGGTTTAAAGAAACGGTACTGGAATATGGAACTTTCCACCTCCAGGTTCAAATTCTGTCCAAGTCAGCAATGATGGAAAGTTATTCAAATTGATGATGGCTTCATGAGTCACAAGAAAGAGTTAGAGGACTAAGAGCCCAGATTTTAGCAAACAGGCATCCACGTCAAAATATACTCTATTGTTGGTAGCCTCCACTACTGAATAGGCATGGAGACTGACCCAACTACTGACCTATAATAGTCCAAAAACTAAGGCCAATTACTGAATGGGCATGCAAAAAAACTATTGTGTGTAGAGATAGTCCTTCAGTGCCAAAGTGAAGGCCCTTTGATGGGCAGCATAGCTTAGCTTGCATTGCCACTGCCTAAGCTGTGGACAGAGGACTTAATTTTCTTGGCCTGTGCATCTAACGATTTTCATGAGTGCACATTCACGTAAAGAGAGATCTTACCAAACAAAATTACTGGGTTGGATTCTTTTACTCATGAGAATCAGGAGTAATTCCACTGAAGTCACTGAAGTTACACGTTGTGAGTCAGGAGCAAGTCCAGTGAAGTCACTAGAATTACATGACTGTAAAACTAGTGTAAAGGAGGAGAATCAGGTTTATATTTTTCAAAGTGAAACCTCCTAAAAAGAAACTCAGTGGTAATAGAAACTTAAAGGGGATCATGCCCCATTATCAACCTCTGAAAACGTGACGTGTATGTTAATAGAAACTCATGTTTAGCTGACTTTGTACAATTTTTTTTTGCTCTATTTATTGACTTACACTTTAGTGTGTTATAGTGCATTAGTACACCAAGTGTTTCTTATCCATTGTAAGTTTGTTATTGTTTCCAGTGATGTGTGAAATTAAAGCCTGACTGAAATTCTCTTCAGTACTTCTGCATTGTTGAAAGATCAAAATATTGACAGTCTGATTTTATAATTGTAGCTCAGTCTTATTTCATGACCATGAACTGTCATTTAAATTTTGCTTTGGGATTATGTTAAACTGCTTGTTGCTTTTCTTCAGTGATACAATGATTAAAGTTGCCTCTGAACACTGTTCACTAAAATTGGCTGAAAGGGTTCCAGTGGAATGTTTCTCATTGACATGTGAGCTTTTTCATGGGAATGTGTCAATTTGAAAAAAGTTGAAACAAAGTATTCTGTTAAGATCAAAATTGAACATTTCATCCTATTGGAATGGAATGTTTCAATTTTTCATATGAAGATCTTAATTATTGCTTATATTATAATAAAATAAGAGTCAAATTTGGAATGAAACATTTAAATTGACCCAGAATTACACTTTTTTTGAAAATTTTGTTTTGCAGGAAATTTCAACTTTGTTCCAATACGGCTCTTGAAATTGACATTTTTGAGGTTTGCAAAAATTTGATTAGTTTTTTGAGAGAAAAAAATATGGTTGGGATTTTCAAAAGTTGGCTTAGGTCTGGTTAATTCTGCTTCAACTGAAGTTAGTGGGAGCAGAGTTAGCCAGTGCTGAGTGCTTTTGAAAATCTCAAACATATATTTTGTTTTTGTTCTCTCTTCATATCCTGGGGTCATCAAGGATTGGCAGCAAAAGACCTCAGCGAATGACTGCCCTGTGATAGTTATCGTCCTCTGTCTAAAAGTATGGAGTCATGTTTTTCTGAGGAGACTTGTGGGTTTGGGTGCCTGAATTGAAACACATTAAGGAAGGCTGATTTTTAGATTATGCCCAAGCTCCCTTGCAAAATCAGACCCCTTCAAGTGTTCCAAAAATTTAGACATTCAAAACCACTAGTCACTTAAAATTTTTTTGCCTGTAAGTGTAATAAAACAACAACAAAATATTGGTCAAATTAATGTCTAGATTACAAATAGGCCCTTGGGTAATTCCACTGAATTTCTTTGTCTCTCCACCCTACCACTAGAATCTTATTTTTCTATTTCCTTATCTTTAAATAAAGGGGAAACTGATCCATAAAAGTTACATGATAACACATGAATGCTTTTGAATTTATGCAACTTTTCTTAGAGTTTACAAAATATAAGGGAGTAGAAGCAATTAAATGAAGATCTTTGTGCATAATTTGGATCAGAAAGAGAGATGCAGTATCTGTCTATAAAACCAGCTCTTAATTTAATTGTTTAAAGAAGGAGAGAAAAATTACTTACTACTCTTGGTGAAATTCAGTGCAGTTACCTAAACAATAGCCAACTAACTATAAGAGCCCAACTAATTTTTTGCACTCATAATTTTGGTTGCTACACTAAGTTAACAAACACTTATCTAAGTTCTCATATTAAAAAGTCCACTGAAGATCTGAGACTAGAATCTGAAGATAATCTAAAACTAGGGCTCTAAGATGTTTGCTCACACACTGATATTCTGATGAGGTGGCTGAGGTAAAAAGTAATTAACTGGTATAACAAACTGTTTGGTAGTGATCCAAAGTTACAAAGCACTCAGGTTAATTAATACAGGAATTAGCATGTTTATCTGGCCACTTGAGACACTGAAATGTCCAGCCTGACTGGAAATGGAGTAGGAAGGAGATGAAATCTAATGAAAAACCCGGTTCTCATGAAACTTCTGGTCCCTCTCTATGAATCTCTGAAAACTGAAGTCCATCAGGGACCATTATGATCTTCTAGTCTGACCTCCTATGTAATAGACCACAGAGGTCCCCCCTACAGTTCTGCATTGACCCCATAGCTTCCAATTGAGCTACAGTGAATCAGCATGTGCCCAATTTAAGCATGTGAGCAGACCATTGATGTCAATGGGGCTACTTATGTGCTTAAAATTAGGCGCATGCTTCAATACCTTGCTGAAGTGTTTTAGAATAGGTTCCAAGGCAGCAAGTTAATGGTAGGCAGTTTTATTCCTCAGAATACACACAAGTATATTTTTGCTGTACAGCCCAGTTGAAGAAAACATTCACCTTCTTTCACTATCATTTCCACCAGCATTTTAAAATGACTATATATATATATTTGCATTTGAACTAACAGAAACTTCTTAGTATGCAGGATCCCTTAGTTCTGAGGGCAAGTTAAGATGACTAGACATAGGAGTTGTCAATCTGTCAGATTGAAACTGATATTGGGGAAGTCAAGAATTCCTTTCCCCAGAGAGTCAACAGAAAGGAACGGATGTAAGATGTAGATATAACAAGAAAGAGATCAATAAAACCACAAGCAATGGAAAGCAAATCAAGGGAGGCAAAACCAAGAATGAACAGTTGCTTGACTGCTGCAGCTGCTTCTTTTCATATTCTTGTTCCATATCTTATTTCCTGAATATCGAGTATAAGGTAACCTGTATAACTCTCTGTTACTTGCTCTAGACCGACAGTGCTGATCTTGAACTGACACAGTCTACTCCACAGTACAAATTATGGCCCTTCAGGAATATAATGGTATCATTTCAGTAAGCACCTTGGAATAATTGCAATTGCTTTGTTTCAAAACGGTATGTTTGGAAGACCAAATAAGTGGCTTTGGTATATCGACAAACCTGGCACTAGGAAACTGCTGGCCCGAAAGGTCTGTGATATGAATTTAACTATAGCCCTGTGTAGAGACGGTGCAGTGCTACCTTGCCCAAGTGAGAACTTCCAAGAGAGATTGTACCAAAGAAGGTACAATGTCTCACAGATCTGCAGGAAACACAATGGGAGTAACTTGCAGTGGTGCAGTATGCTCCCCTGTCTACTGCTGCTAAATATGAAGTGAGGTTGTAGCCAGATGTCCTCCCTGAACTGCCCCCAAGGAGGACATGGAAAACTGGTGTCCACATTTGCCTGTGTGCAGGGACTGCCAATATTCACTCACACAAGGATAAGGAAGTTGGGGGAACTGATGAGGAAAGCTGGTTGAAAAATTCTCTTTGGAATGATTGCCCAACAAAATGGGCCATTTTCTCAAAACCAGAGTTTTCCTCAAGAAAGATGTTGGCAAAACTGACACTATTTCTATTGGGAAAAATATTGAATTGAAATTCTGCCCATCTGGAAGGCTTTTGTCAATTTCACTGTCCACCAGTAAATTGACAAAAGCTTTCCTGGATGCCTGCCCAGGCTGAGCACACTGCCTCTCTGCCTCTCCATGTCCTCCTCCAGCTCACGAAACTGGACAGGCAGAGAGGTTCTTTGCCCCTCCAATTCCCTGAGCTGCCAGGGGAGGCAGAACACCCCAGTTCTCTGCCTCTCAGGCAAGAGCCTTTTAGCTCAGCAACCAGTTTTGCAAGTGAAATTGACAAACAGCCTTCCAGGCAGGTGGCCAAGAAGCTGAAATATTGTAAGAGTGTGTTCCAAGTGGAGCTGGTCAGGGATATTCTTTTGATGAGGTTTCCTCAGTATCAAAGGTTTCCATGGGAAGTGACGATTTTCTAGAATATTGTCCATTTTCTATTCGGTAGATCAAGAGAAAGATTTTATTTCAGGTTAGTCTGATCACAGTGGTTCAGCTGGAGGGAAAGATCACAGCGCATCACAGCAACTGTAGTCCAGCCAGATTCATGGGGGGAAAGGAGGTATGAAGTCCCTGACCGACAGTTTTTATGAAGCACTGCAGCAGACACAGATTGATGTAGAACTGACACAGTTCTGTGTGTTTGGCAGACACAGATTGATGTAGAACTGACGTATATGTGTTTGGACATTTTCAAATTAAAATTTTCCCAAACTTTTAATTTTGCAATGTTTTGCTGTTTCGACTTTTTGTCCCATTTGGAATGGAAAGAGATGTCAAAGCTCTTCCAAGCAAGGACTGCCTCAGCGTGTGCATGTACAGTGGGACCCTGATCTTTTCTGGGGCCTTTTGTGTGCTACTACAATACAAAAGAAATAAATATGGCAGCTGCCATCCAATAATTTTTGAGATAAACTAGTCTGCTTGACTTATTTTTTGCACTGGCTAATGATTAAAATATAGAATTACTTTTGAGAACTGGATAATTTTGGAATAGAAGGTAGTTAAATATTTCTATCTGAGCATCTCTTCTCCTATTCACTATAAACAAGGGAGAAATTGACTTTAATCAAATAGCCAAATACTGAAATTGTCATATGAGTGCTAGCCTTTAGCCATTTGATTATATTATTAAGAATGCACTCTATTTGGGAATGACAGTTTGACATTCAGAGACAAAAAGACATATCACTTTCATTAAGAGGTGAAGAGAGGCAGAAAGAGGGCTTACAGGTCAGTTGTAATTTCTCCCTGCAATGACAGTATTTGTGAACTGACACTTGTGTTCTGTAATCCAACTACTTACACTGACAAAGATGTGACGTATCTTTTTAATGTATGTGAAAAACTACTTTATTGTTCTTTGGTCTCAGATTAGATTGCGTTCATATGAACTTGATATTTCCCTCAGCAAGATGGTTGCCAGAGGATTAAAGTGTGATGACTTCCCAAAGAAAGAACACTGGTTTATCTCAGTTTGCTCATTCTGGTATCCATTAAAAGCATCCTTCTCCTTTGTGTTGAGTTTCTGATTGTGTCAGTTAAGAAAATACTGAAATTGCTAAAACCATGGCTGAGTGTTTTGGCTTTTTCTACCTGGTTACAGCCACATGTAATTTGGTATAAAGGAGCATTATTTAGCCACAGTGAAGTAGGGTAATGGCTGGATTTTTATAGGGGTTTTAGCTCAACAGGAGGCAAATCATAGGAGTGTTGGAGGAAGGTCAGAGGGAGATTATTTGGTTTAGAAATGTTATTTTTTAGATCAAAGTAGAGCAGTGTGTGAAGACTGCAATAGTAATCATACACGAGAGAATATGCTGCTCATAGAAGGGGACTGGCTGAGCACCCGTGAGACTGAAGTGCTCTGCTTAGCCACATAATTGGTACAGGATGGGCCATCAATGTCCTCCAATGCTAAACTAGAAGTACCACCTCTAGGACAAAGAGGATAATTCAGTTCTCAAGCCTACTGGGGACCCACTCCTGCACCATTGAAATCAATGGGAATTTTGCCTTTGATTCCAATGGAAATAGAACCAAGGCCTTACTTCTTGATTTCTACCTATGTAATGGTGTTCTAGAGACATCTATACTCCAAACATTACTAGACTCAGACCCCCAAACCTACTCATAAATCATCAAATAGCTATTAGCTAGTAACAATTTTTGGTCACTGCCAACTGGGGCTGGATTTGAACTAGCTGCATTATACAATATAAACCATGGATTGAGACTGGGATGAGATTAATAACCTACATCTGGGAAGAGAAGAGAACAGAACAAGATAAAATGTGTGCATTTCAACTCAGGTACTGAGCCAAAAGGATCTGGGAATGGCACCAAGCCAAGTCCATTTCACCATCTGTCAAGCACCAGATTAAAATTGAAACCAGCAATGGTCACTATTAAGATGTGTGTTCAGGTTGCAATGAGTTTCACTATTCCCCTAATGTACAGTGTACAAAGTGGTAAGTCCCCTATTGGCCACTGTAATGAAGGCGTATCACTATAGCATTCCATCCTGCATTACCATATTATTATTAATAGAATATCCAAGGATGGGTTGGGTGCTTTACAGAAATATGCTGCTAATGAGGAAAGTCTTCTGCCTTTAATAGTGAGGCTGGGGGTGTTGCACCTCCGAGAGGCACAGCACACACAGGAGTAGGGAAGGACAAATGTAGCGTGTAAGCCATTTTTGCACCTTCAGAAGTCTGAGCTTGTTGTGATCCAAAATAACCTCTGGTGTAACTTTGGCAGCCTAGGGAGCTACAGCAGCCCAGCCTATGGGCAGCCCTGTAACCAGGAGCTGTCCTGATATCTAGAGTGGCATATGCCCTACCTCCTCACCTGCCACCCATGCCAATGCGCACGCCGCTCTGCTCTCTGTTTACAAAGGGACCAAACGTAAGACTAATAACCATTACAATCTTTACAGAGTTACTTTTGCAAGTAATTGATGTTGCTGTATTACTGAAGGCATTTGGTATATTAAGTATGGGAAATGCCAGAGTAACACTGATTACTTGTACATGTTCTCAGCACGAAGTGAAAGTGATTTGTTTTCTAGTTTTAAGAATTCTGGTGTCTAGGCACATTGTATACGATACACATTTCACACAAGCACATCACAAGACAGAAATGTACCTTACAAACCTCATTTAGAAATTAAAGGCATTTTCTTTTCATTTTCCATATGTTCTTCATCTCACTGAAGTCTTATTTCCCCAGCCTATTGCTGGAGAAAGCTTGTATATAATGAGCCTCAGTCTTAGAAATGTCAAACATAATGAAAAAAAAAAGAAAAATACAGCGAAGTTGGCCAGAGAGACTCTTGAAGGTCTTATAATGACGAACTCCAGAGATTGACAGTTTCCCCAACTAAAAAAGGTAATGTGCTGCCAATGGGTAAATAGGGCATGTACCTATGATACCATACATCAGAAGAGCACCTGAAGCACTGCATAATGGCAATACAGTACCAAGGTTTGATCTGAGATAACCTGAGATGACCATGGTGCTTTTTACAGCAGATATACAGCAAGATGGCCAAATTATGGACTACAAATCACTCAAACACAGTGAGTGATTTTACAGTCTGTCAGCTGTGCCCTGGCCCAACTTCTCTCAGTCAAATGGTACCAGAAAATATAGAATCCAAAGTGAAACAGTCCATGCTAGATAGATCTAAATTAAATCCTGATTTGTGCTTTGCAAAATTTTCATGGCAAAACCAGACCATTTTGCAAAACAGCACAACAAAATTATAGAGTTCCTGCATTCTCTCGCCTTATGAGAGTTCAAGAGAGTATAAGTCATACAGCCCATTACCTCTGTGGCTTTTCCTGGCACCTCACACGTCACATACCCAGACCTCTGCTGTTTTTCTTTTCTCACTGCAGGGCAGACTGCACAGGGAACTCAGGAGAGGAAGCGAACTAGAAGGAGGAGACAAAAAGTACTGGCTGCCCCACTTGCCTGCCTCTTAGCCTTTATTAGTGGCAGCATCAGCCCTCTCTCCCTGTGGGATACTTTTGACATCCTAAAGGAAGGAGGAAAGGCTGTAAGCATAATTAATGAACTGCACTGGAATTTTGATGATACTGAGAATAAGTGAATACATCCAGCGTTCTTATTATACAGGGGGAGACATTAAGAACTTGACATTTTCAGCTTGCAGTACTTAGAATGATTGGAGTATTTCTGAGTTTCTCCATTCTCAATAAAGGGAATCCCACAAATACCCCGGTAAAAGAATATCACAATGCAGTAAATATAAAGCTTTTAATTATACCTACTGTTTAAACAGATGCTACAAAAGCTATTGGTATTACGGTAGCATTTACTAAAATCAGACCCATTATGCTAGCATTGTACAAATACATAGTTAAAACAGTTTGCCTCAAAGACCTTAGAGTTCAAACAGAGAAGACAAATAATGGAAGTATTAGCCGCATTCTACACAAAGGGAAGTGAAACACAGAGACATAAGTGACTCACTGAGGTTCACACTGGAAGTCTGCAGGAGAGTGAAGAAATAAACCTAGACCTCCTGAGTCCACAGGACCCTATTTGCATTATCAATCCCTAAAAGACATGCGACTATATGGAAAAAGCACATTGGTTCTTGGGTTCATGTGTTTAGCAATTCAGTTCCAGTACAGGTATCCAGGCAATGCTGTCTTCAGTGTCTATAGTTTGATCTTGTAATAAACCTGCTTGCTCATTAATGGTCACTGTGTTGACCCTCAGTGCAGTGTCCAGCCAGGAGAAGGATCCATAATCCCTACAGCACAGAGCAGGACAATGTTGCCCAGGAGGAAGCTGGAGGCTGCATGTGAGCTGGAGCAGCAGGCAGCGGGAGCAGCCTGGGAACTGAATGTGGAGAAAAGCATACACTGTTTGGGATCTGGGACAGAGGCTGAGAGCCAGTCTGGGAAGCAACTTGCCTCTGGCAAGGGGGTCACTGATAGCCACAATACCTAGGAGCAGCCTGCCGACAAGCAAGCTGTATGGATGGCTCTATACATTTAATCCTGGGGGAATTCTGCACCAAAAAATTAAAAATTCTGTGCACAATATTTAAATTGTGCAAAATTCTGCAAATTTTATTTGTCAAAATAACACTACATAATCACTCCAGTTTCAATTATTTTGGTAATTTATTTCAAAATACCTGTCAGTAAGTATGTCTGTCAGTAAGTATGTCTGATGCGGTCTGTGATGTCTGTAACAATAGAGACACACAATACATTTCCCTCGGGAGTAGAGAGTTAAAGAAACCCCTTTGACAATTGAGTTCCTGTTTCTCTGCCCCCTTATCCTCCCCAAGCCCAGCGAGAGGCCCAGACATCCACAATCCCCCCCCCCCCCAACCCCGCCCCCCCCCCCCCCCCCCCCCCCCCCCCCCCCCCCCCCCCCCCCCNCCTGATGCTTGGTCCCAGGCTTGCATGGAGTTTCCTGTGCATCGTCCTCTCCTTCCCTCAGGGCATGCTGGGAACTGCAGCTGCCAGGAGCCCTCTAGCTCCCTCTCCCTCCCCCCAGCATTGTCTTCTATGTGCGAGCTGGGCTCTGCTGGGTCCAGTGGCCTCTAGTGGTGGCTAGCAGCACTGCAGCCCATTTCTGTGGGGGAAAGAAAATTCTGCATGCACAACTTTAATTTCTGCAAAATTCTGCATTGTAAAGTGGCACAGAATTCCCCCAGGAGTAATACATTACAGACAAAATACATGATCTCTGGCTGGGGATTGGCAGACCAATGTGTGATTCCTGTCTGTGATGCTAGGCTTGAGGAGCCCTGACCTCCTACCGCCATACGGGACTGCCCTTAGGACTGTGTTGGGTTTCTCTTCATTTGGAAGCATTAAAGTAGTCATGCACTGGTTATTTCCAGCAGTCCTAGTAAAGTCTCTTCAGAATTCTTTGCTATTCGTCAGTTTCCACACGTTTGGGCATGTCTATACCTGGAGCTGGAGGTGTAATTCCCAGCTCCAAGATACATACCCATGCAAGTTCTGTTTGAGCTAGAGCACCAAAACTGGAATGTAGCCACGGTGGTGGGAGCAGCTAGTCACCCCAAGTATGTGCCGAGTATCTTGGGTGGGTATGTACTCAGGGCAACTAGCCCAACCCAGTGCTTGTGCAGCTGCAACCACACTCTCCAGAGTTAGCATCGGTATGTCTTCTCAAGCGCGATGTTACATACTCTTACTGTTAATCCAATAAGAGCCTAGTGCTTGGAGCACCTACAGCCCTTGTCTCATGGCACATGGTACAACCAACACACTCCCAAGGGCTGGTGTACTACACTATTCAGAGACTCTGCATTGAGGATTTCTATTTTCAGTCTTGGATAGAAATACCATTAAGGACAGCCTTTATCCCACTGTCTCAGCACTTCAGTCCCCAGCCCCAACCAGCACACACAGTGTCATGTGACAATGAAAGTCAGAAGTGATCACTGCATTTTAGACCCTCAAAATGCAGTTCTAAATAGGATGAAATGATCTGGAATGGTGACTTTTGTCTCAACCATTTCCCCCATCCCCGTGTCATATAAACACAAGTATTTATTCATACACATGTTTACAGTGTGTGTGGGGGGGGGGGGCAGCATTGCCTATTGTTACTTATCAGCTCTAAATAACCAGAAACGTGTCATTTCTTAAACAAAATGTCCTTGGCTGTTTACCAGGCTACTTAATATATTGTGATTAATTTGCCAGGACATAGATGTATACTGAGTAGAATAAAAAAATCCTTTCAGACAGGATGAGATCTGGAAGAATTGTGCAAATGTTACTCAGACATTTGAGGTGTCGGCATTGAGTTATCTCTGTATGGTAATTGTGAACAGAATGATAAAACACAATGAATGCAGCCAAGCAGGCTCTTGACAGAAAAGAAGTGATTGATGAATGGGATGGGATCTACACTTGATTGATTTTAGTGCACGTTTGGTGTCGTTTTCACAAACAATTTATCTTAATTTTCTATATATTATCAATACATTCAGCTTGACCAGTAAGATGTCACTGGTAATGCTCATCAAAAATAGGAGGCATTTTTTCATAAGAAATCTAATTTTACCTATAATCCATCACTTGTGCTTAGTAGGGAAAGCCTCCTTTGTTACTGCCCTGTATGTCTAATGTCAAGTGAAAATGTTCAGCAACACTGATGATCCTTTGAAGCCTCATCATTTTGAAATACTAATAACAAACTTTATGAGACACTTTCCAAGGTGAAACTAGAGACCAAATCCATCCATACTGGAACTCCACTCATGACAATGAAGTTCTAGTACAGCAAGGATAAACTGGTTTTACTGCTGGCTCTTTGGAAGAAAAATACCCCTCTCTTCTTTTCTCTTGGAGTACTAGGTCCCTTATTCATTGTGCTAAATAATCTTGTGGCTCCAGGTCAGTAACAAGTTTCAAGAGCTGGATTGTACTATCATTTGCTTCTGCATAAGAAAAATAAAATAGTAATGTTTCCATGGATCATAGAATCATAGAATCATAGCATATCAGGGTTGGAAAGGACCTCAGGAGGTCATCTAGTCCAACCCCCTGCTCAAAGAAGGACCAATCCGCAACTAAATCATCCCAGCCAGGGCTTTGTCAAGCCTGACCTTAAAAACCTCTAAGGAAGGAGATTCCACCACCTCCCTAGGTAACCCATTCCAGTGCTTCACCACCCTCCTAGTGAAAAAGTTTTTCCTAATATCCAACCTAAACCTCCCCCACTGCAACTTGAGACCATTACTCCTTGTTCTGTCATCTGCTACCACTGAGAACAGTCTAGATCCATCCCCTTTTGAACCCCTTTTCAGGTAGTTGAAAGCAGCTATCAAATTCCCCCTCATTCTTCTCTTCTGAAGACTAAATAATCCCAGTTCCCTCAGCCTTTCCTCATAAGTCATGTGCTCCAACCCCCTAATCCTTTTTGTTGCCCTCCACTGGACTCTTTCCAATTTTTCCACATCCTTCTTGTAGTGTGGGGCCCAAAACTGGACACAGTACTCCAGATAAGGCCTCATCAATGCCGAATAGAGGGGACTGATCACGTCCCTTAATCTGCTGGTAATGCAGATTATACAGCCCAAAATGCCGTTAGCCTTCTTGGCAATAAGGGCACACTGTTGACTCATATCCAGCTTCTCGTCCACTGTAATCCCTAGATCCTTTTCTGCAGAACTGCTGCCTAGCCACTCAGTCCCTAGTCTGTAGCAGTGAATGGGATTCTTCCATCCTAAATTAAGGATCTTAAATGCTGACACATTTAATGGGGTCCATAAGCACATCAAGTGGGTAAATTCCTTCAAGGAAAAGAAAAGGATATTGTATAGTACTTGATGCTCATTTAACATATCTAAAACATAATTCTGAAGAGTTATAGCAATGATTCAGCCAGCTAAAAATATATTCACTGGCAAAAATGTTAACACTAAAAGCTAAGGTAGCTTGGTGGTAGGTTGTCCCCTCGCAGAACGCTGAGTTGAACAAAACTGAAACTTCTGAAAACCAGGAAATGCACAACTAAGATTGCCCATGCAATTTTAACTCGGCCCTCCTTCAGCAATGCCCCATTATGCCCTGATTAACACACATAATTTTACTCTGCCAACCTCACTGTTGCTGAAATGCACAGGCTTTTCACCTTCTTTTACAATCCAGGCACTTCCTGGTACATCTGTACAATCTTTTAAGTCCCTAGTTAGAAGCTGCAGAGTGGGCAAAATATGATGCCAGTGCAGGCCACCTCTCTCTACCGAAATCAGCTCGTAGTCAGTAATCCTCATTTCATGGTGAACAAGGGCGGCAGGTTTGTGTAATTTTTGGTGGTGCCCAGAATGGGTCCAAGTCCCACCCCCTCTCCCCCCACACACACCTGCCTAAGGTTCTGGGAGGGAATTTGGGTGCAAGAGGGGTGCGGGCTCTGGGAGGGAGTTTGGGAGCTGGGTGCAGGCTCTGTGCTGGGACAGGGGGTTGGGGTGCGGGAGGGGATGTGGGAGGGGGTTTGGGTGCTGGGTGCGGGCTCTGGGCTGAGATAGAGTGTTGGGGTGTGGGAGGGGATGAAGGGCATGGGGCTGGGCCAGGGATGAGGAGTTTGGGGTGCAGCAGGCACGCTGCCCCAGGGCTGGGGTGGGGGGCCACACAGGAAGACTCCCCCAGCCCTCTTCCCACAGGCAGCAGCAAGCTCCGGGGGAGGGGGGCCCCCTTCCCCCCCTCTGCTTTCGGCACAGACACGCAGGAGGAGAGAATGGAGGCTGATGGCTCCTCCTGCCCCTATTCTGACACAGTCACTCACACCCATATCCCCCTCCCCAGCATTCAACCCCTCCACTCCTCATAACCCCCACTCCTCCCTCACCTGAGGCTCCAACCTCTCTCCCCTCCCACCCATCCCTATTTAAATCCCTCTTCATAACCCCCTGCAGATCCAAACCCTTCTCCTCCTAATCCCCACTCTACTGCCCGTCATACTCCTCCCTTCCTAGGAAGCATTAACATGTCTATTCCTCCTACCACCCCAAATACTTTGATTACATGCCATCCAAAATAAAATTGCCACCCATGACTCTCAAATTGTACCAACCTCCAGCTTCTCAGTTCCAAACTCAATTTTTTGGCAGGACTGTAACTTGGGAACCCATCAATCAAAAGACCCCAAATTTAAATGACTAAAGCTACCCCGCATGAGACATATCACATTCCAAGTAAGCATTTGAATTTTAGAGGACTTATAAGACTTGAGCCTAAAAGCACATAAAATGACATGAATGGAAACTTTCTAACTATTTTTCTGTATTGGTGCATGTGCACTGTGAACAATGTACATTTTTTAAAATACTTATTCTTAATTTGGGTCTCCCCCGCATTTAGGGGTACCATGCACTAAAATAGGCTAAAACTTGACACATTGAGACCATTTTGCCCACATCACATCAATAGGTTGACCTCTAGCTCTACCACACCTAGAAACATTTTGAAAAATGGCTATTTTTTAGGGATTATCTCTCTGCAATCCCAAATAGAAATAACCCCAAATTTGGGTCACTAACCCAACACTACACCCACTTGAGGCACACCAAATTACAAAGGAATCCAACTACGTGTGTTGATTTTAGAGGATTTAGAAAGATTTACCTTGAAACAGAAGTTGTGATACAACCTTAAATATAGTGCTGCTGACATGCCTCTATAATTAAACTATGGCTGTCGACCAATCGCAGTTAACTCACACGATTAACTCAAAAAAATTAATCATGATTAAAAAAATAAAACTGGATACCATCAGATTAGGCCTGAATAAAGACTGGGAGTGGTTGGGTCATTACAAAACCTAAACTTAATTTCCCCAATACTAACTTCTCCCTACTGTTACTCACACCTTCTTGTCAACTGTCTGTAATGGGCCATTCTCTTACCACTTCACAAGTTATTTTTCCTTCCTTGGTATCCTGCTGTTAATTGATTTATCTCGTTAGACTGACCTCACATTTGGTAAAGCAACCCCCATCCTTTCATGTATTTATACCTGCTCCTGTATTTTTCACTCCATGCATCTGATGAAGTGGGTTCTAGCCAGGGGCGGCTCTAGCTTTTTTGCCGCCCCAAGCATGGGAGGCAGGCTGTCTTTGGCGGCGTGCCTGCGGGAGGTCCCCAGTCCCGCGGCTTCGGCGGCATGCCTGCGGGAGGTCCGCCGGTCCCGCGGCTTCGGTGTACCCGCCGCCAAATTGCTGCCGAATCCGCAGGACCGGCGGACCTCCCGCAGGCAAGCCACCGTGGCTTGCCGCCCCAGGCACGCACTTGGAGGCCTGGAGCCGCCGCTGGTTCTAGCCCACAAAAACATATGCCCAAATAAATTTGTTAGTCTCTAAGGTGCCACAAGGACTCCTCATTGTTTTTACTGATACAGAATAACATGGCTACCACTCTGAAACCTGTAATTTTTGTAGATCTGACAAAATGCAAAGAAGGTACCAATGTGAGATTTCTAAAGATAGCTACAGTACTTGACCCAAGGTTTAAGAATATGAAGTGCCCTCCAAAATCTGAGAGGGATGAGGTGTGGAGCATGCTTTCAGAAGTTTTAAAAGAGCAACACTCCGATGAGGAAACTACAGAACCCGAACCACCAAAAAAAGAAAATCCACCTTCCGCTGGTGGCATCTGACTCAGATAATGAAAATGAACATGCGTCAGACCGCTCTGCTTTGGATTGTTATTGAGCAGAACCAGTCATCAGCATGGACGCATATCCTCTGGAATGGTGGTTGAAGCATGAAGGGACATATGAATCTTTAGCGCATCTGACACGTAAATAGCTTGCAACGCCGCTACAACACTGCAATGCGAACACCTGCTCTCACTTTCAGGTGACATTGTGAACAAGAAGCTTGGCAGCATTATATCCTGCAAATGTAAACATTTGCTTGTCTGAGCAATTGGCTGAACAAGAAATAGGACTGAGTGGACGTGTAGGCTCTAAAGCAGTGGTGGGCAACCTGTGGCCTGCAGGCCACACCTGGCCTGTCAGGGTAATCTGCTGATAGGCCACCAGACAGTTTGTTTACATTTGCACGGCTGCCCGCAGCTCACAGTGGCTGTGGTTCACCGTTCCCGGCCAATGGGAGCTGCGGGAAGCGGCATGGGCCACAGGGACATGCTGGCTGCCGATTTCCACAGCTCCTATTGGCCAGGAATGGTGATCTGCGGCCACTGGGAGCTGCGGGCGGCTGTGCAAATGTCAACAAACTGTCTGGTGGCCTACCAGTGGATTACTGTGATGGCCTGCAGGCTGCCCACCACTGATCTAAAGTTTTACATTGTTTTATTTTTGAATGCAGTTATTTTTTGTACATAATTCTACAATTCTAAGTTCAACTTCATGATAAAGAGATTGCACTACGGTACTTGTATTAAGTGAATTGAAAAATACTATTTCTTTCATTTTTTACAGTAATCAAAAATTACTTGTCATCAAAAATATAAAGTGAGCACTGTACACTTTGTATTCTGTGTTATAATTGAAATCAATATATTTGAAAATGTATAAAAACATCCATGAATATTTCAATAAATGATATTCTATTATTGTTTAACTGTGTGATTAATTGCAAGATTAATCACAATTAATGTTTTTAATCGTGTGATTAATTGCAATTACTTTTTTTAATCGCTTGACAGCCCTAAATTAAACACAAAATGACAGAGAAGAGATAAAATCTTACTGCCGGGATTATATTGACATTGGAATGGACAATATTGCCAGTTTGGAGTAAATCACAATTTAGAGCACTTTTTGTCTAAAAGAAAATTTAAAAAAATACTCTAGTTGGGAAAGATTATAGTTTAAATTTCATTAGAATAGCTTACGTTGGAGTTTTCGATGGACAAAGAATGCACAGCACATGGATTATGGAGGCCTTTCTTCATCCAGATAAAATGAATATCCCCTGCAGGTGTCACTGTCTACAGTACATCAGAGGGTTAGTGAAAGAGAACAAAATTATGAGAGATATACTTAATGGATCCATTGCAATTTACATTTGAACTTACCAGGTCTGGTCTCCTTGTGAACTGTAATCAATAAGATGGAGAAATCCACAAAATCTAGAGACTGTGTATATATGGTTTTACTGTAAACATTTCTGAAACACAAACCAGAAGTTTTAATCATCATCAATACTCTTATATAAAGCCTAATCATGTAATGTTTAGTCATGTGAGTAGTCCTGTGGAGTTGTTCCTTGATCATTCATAATAAAAATGAACCAAATCTTGAAGCCCTCACTCAGGCAAAACTACCATTGACATGATTTAGACCACAGGTGTTTATATTACCAAGGGCAACAAAAAATGTATGATGGGCAAACTCCTAGCTGCATTGGTATCAATGCACATAACTATATTAAAGTTGAATTATGGGAACATGCTGTGACAATTAGTCCATTGCAGATACACCATTTATCTGCTTCTTCCATATCCATGACAGTATGTTTTTCCAGGCTGCCTCCTGTGTATGGAATGCCCTTCCAGAGCTACTTCACAAGGCCACTGTCCTTTCTGAGTTCCAATTGAACACCCAGTTCTACCATGATACCTGCAAAAGAGGCCATGTTTATACTACAAGCGGCAAAGCAGCACTGCTATGGTGTTGCAGCTATGCTTTTGTAGTGCAGACACTTCCTACAGCAATGGAAGGGGTTTTTTTCCCATCACTGTAGGTAATCCACCTCTCCCGATGGCAGTAGCTAAATTGACAGAATAATTCTTCCATTGACCTTGCTATATCTACACTGGGGGTTAGGGTTGGCTTAAATACAGTGCATGGGGTGTGTGAATTTTTCACACCCCTAAGCACTGTAGTATATAAACCTAACTTTTAAGTGTAGATCAGGCCAAAGTACATGACTGGGACAGTCTATGAGCCAGATCTCCAGCTACTGTAAATCAGCTTGGTTGATCACTGAAGTCAGTGGAGTTACATTGCCCTAAAACAGTTTATTTCTTTTAAAAAATCATAAAACATCTGACAATTACATCATCAAATATTGTGTTACGAAGGCATGGCCACTCTTACTTTTATATTGCACTTCTTTTTCCAATCTTTCAACTGTTAGTCATCTCCTTCACACAAGGACTTTACCTTTGTTTGTTTGTAGAGCAGCTAGGACATTGACGGTGCTACTGGAAGGAAATAAGTCAGAGTAATAGTAGCACTAGCTTAATTGTAATGTGATAGAGGCAGACTCACCTATATGATTATATGTATTATGACTATGGCATAACCAGGGAATGCAACATAAAAGGTATCTCCTTTAATTCTGCATTTCCCGTGGTTTTTTATTTCTAAGAGGTCAAGTGCCAGTTCTTGAGCTGACATGAACTGGTGTAATTCTATTGACACTTACAGAGCTACAAGTTTACACCAGCTAAACAACTTGCCCCATATTTTATAGGAAGCTGCATTCTTGCCATGCAGTTGAAGTATATGCAGTGGCATTTTTATTTATTTTTAAACAAACAAAAATTTAAAAACTTGACACCACCATTTTTCAGACTTATTTTGCTGCAACTGCTTGTATTTGTTAATGGAATCAGCAAACATGCCTTCTGTTTAATCTAGCATTACGGAGCTAAAGTAAAGACTATAAAGCTTCTCGGATCTTGTTACAACAGTTTCAAGCAGTTTTTAATATTGAAAATTATTCAGTTTAGGACACGAGTTTCTCCTACAGTAATGAAGCCCACAGAGACTGTCAGTAGTTTCTAATCCATATAACTATTAGAAACAGTAGGGAACTGAAAGATAAAAGGTCATTACTCCATTATGAGACATATCATGGTTTATTAAAAACGCCAAAGGTTAACAAGTTCAAGTAATGCCATGCACTGTTAATAATCAAACCTATCCACTTTAGGTATTCTAGGGGGCATATTATTTATAAAACAGAGCTTTAATAATGATACTAGTATATTTATCTTGTTAAAATCCTAACAATTAATTATTGAGCTAATTTCCCATTCTGTTTTCATAAGGTGTGTTTTGCTAACCAATAATTCCAGATATATAACCTGGGCCAAAAAATGGCCTTTTCACACAGCTATATGAAAATTCCTGCACAAAAGACAGCTTTGGAGGTTGAATAGTATTCACAGGGAGAAAACAACAAGACCTTTAGGCACGGTCATATTTCTTCGTGGGCTGGCCATGCCAAGGTCTAGAGCAATAGTAAACAAGAAAACACTCAACAGCCGAGAGATGGGAAAGGAATCCACAGATGATGTTTCATAAAATCATGCTGTTATTGTTTCAGTGAGACCCAAGGGTGTTTTGTTATTGCCCCATTACTTAAACCTTAAACCAAGGAACAGGGCAAGTTTTCAGCATTCTAACCTTAGACAGAGCAGCTTGGGGATTGCAGAGGCAACAGTTTTGGTTTTGCCCAAGGGTAACAGAAAGATTTAATCCTTCATGGCCTTAGGGACCATATTTTTAAACAATACAGACTGATGTCCTCCAAAAGATAATGTACACTTGTGCACCTATGTGTCTGGGCACATACGTTTGTTAGGCGAATGCTTAATACTTCTGCATAGAAAAAAATATATCAGGACATACATACAATCTAAGATGATGTGAAATGGTACTTGGCAGCAAGAGAAGTCTTTCCAGTCACTGGACTGGTGGCACACTGTCTAAGCACCAGAGGAACAGAACTAAAATGTATATCATAAAGGTAATGCCAGCTATAAAAACCTTCTCAGGATCTGCATTCCTAGCAAAGGAAAATGGTAAAACACAGTTATTGCTACTGTCATGGGAAATAAGTGGTCACTTTTAAAATTATTTGATACATCTAAAGTTTAGTTCTCTATTATGGGCCTGACTCAAAGCCTTGAAACAAATGATAAAACAGGGCAAAAAGTTTCAATTTTTGATTTTCCCTCAACCCCAAAAACACCTGAACCGGAACACTTTTGTTGAAATTCTTCCTCCACTATTTTTCAACTATCTCTATTTAATAGAAAGTCTCCCATTAACCCAAATGGATATTGGACCAGACCCTTACGGAATTAAACTAGTTGGCATCTTTGGACTCAGCTTTTTCTGTATTACATAAGCCCACAGAAATTGTGGAACATGCCATAGCTGGTCCTGCCTCTGGATCTAGTGGACCTATATCTAGGATCCTCCTACAGAAGCTTTTGATGCATTTGTGACACCCTGCTTCCCATATTCATCATAGTGGTATGACTATGATATTATTATGACATAATTATGATGCATCTTATGCAAAATATGTCAAGTGAGGTGTCAGTGGAAAAGTTATGATTTGCTGAATATGATTACCCTATTTGTATGAATGTATCATTTTTGTATCTGGAGTTATGAATAGTGACTATGTATCTGTATTTCAAATGTGCTTGCTCGTAGGTAACACCCACAAAACACTTCATCCAATCTAGCCAGCACACTGTGAATGGCCTATTGAAGTTGAATGGCCCATCAACAAAGACAATGGGCCATTGGAAAGGCTTATCCTCACCTGTAGACACTTCAGTCAGCATATGGATAATGGCTGCCATGACTCATCAAAGCATGCAAGGGCTTGCGACTAGGTCATGTGATACTGGACTCCATTTTGGTACCTGTATTTTTCCACAAACTGCTATGAAACAAAGAAAAGTTCCCTCCATATGGAAGAAACTATAAAACGGGGGAGTGACATCACCATGGGCCTCACCCACACAACAGAACACTTGGAAACACCTCAGGGACAAAGACTGAACCAGGGGAAGTGCTGGTCCCAGGCAGGAAAGAAGGAAGCCTGCCTGTATATGGAAGTTTGGTGGACTATTTGTATTATCTTACAGGGTAAGACACTGCTTGATTCAAATCCTATCCAGGTTAGAGAATTTAGATTGTGTTTTTGTTTTATTTCTTATGGTAATCTTCTACTTTGATCTGTTTGCTATTACTTATAATCACTTAAAATCTGTCTTTCTGTAGTTAAAAAATCTATTCTATATTTTACCTAAAAACAGTGTGGTTTGAGTGAAGTGCTTGAGGAAAAATATCAGCTCAGTTAACAAAGGCTTGTGCCTTGTCCTGTCCACTTTGAGGGAGGGGCAGAGTAGGTAATAACTCATATACTGGTCAGGCTTTTGACCAGGGAAGAACAGTACAGCTCTGGGGTCCTTAGCTGGGGAGTTGGGGGTATCTTGGTTGGAGCCTCTCTATTGTTAGTTCATGAGTGGCTGAGGAGAAGCATTCATGTAACTGCAGCTGGGTGTGTTCCTGCCTGTGTAAAGGTTGTGTAAGTGCAGGATCAGGAGCAATCTGCAGCTTGTCACAGCAGCACAGTGTGAGAGGGAGCCCAGGCTAGTGACACAGAGGGCTCAGTAGTACCCCAGTTCCAGGTTGCACCCATGGGGGAAACCCATCACAGCATTAATACAGTCTGCAGAGAACTGAACAGGAC
This sequence comes from Platysternon megacephalum, assembly GCA_003942145.1. Lineage (NCBI taxonomy): Eukaryota > Metazoa > Chordata > Testudines > Platysternidae > Platysternon > Platysternon megacephalum. The sequence continues at coordinate 693,512 of QXTE01000265.1, forward strand.
TACTTGGCACCCAAATGATTACTATGCCCTACGAAAAAATAACTAGGAGAGTAAACACAGAGGAAAACTGGAGAGGACAGACAGAAAGATGAATGGTTTGCAAACTAAATCCCGCAACCACAAATAATATTTCAGAATGGCTTTTTATAATCAGCTGAGTAATTTTGAATTCTTCATTTGTTTTTCCTCAGTGACTTTAATAAAGCACGCCCGAGGCTCAGTTTCCTGGCAAACTGTATCATTTGTGTTTGAAACTGGTTGTTTGCCAAGGTTTCTGCAAGCTCACCGACAACATAATTATGATTGACAACTGGCTGTCCTTTTGCTGGTAGGATGTCCTTTTGACTCTTTATTACCTAGTTGTGTTTCTCATTTCTGTTGCACAAGAAAGATCCTGAAAAACAACAACAACCCTTCCTTTGCATTACCAATAAGATCAATGGCAAGGACTCCATTTTGTCTCCACAAGTACTATAGCTCAAACTTCTGTAAGGGCTTTTACTTTTGCTTTGGCAGATACTAATGCTTGCCTTCCTCTTCCTTTTGTTGTACCATTGAACACATGTAATAGCAGCAGCGACAGATGGAAAGCAAGTATAGTACCAATTTCTGAAGCCTTCTGATCTCTGGATTTTAGTCCATCTTAGTTTGCTGCAAATGTATGCAAAGCAGAGTGAGGTAGAGTAGCAGCACAGAACAATGTAGGGAACAGAGGGCAGTGGGGAAGTTACTGGTGGAACACAAAGAGAGAAGAAAGGAAGTAAAGGGAAAGAAAAGAGAGGCCATATAAATGGAGGGGAAAGGAGGATGCTTGTATTTTTTTTAATGACGAGCATATGTTGATTAAGATTCTTAAGGGCAGATCCTCATCTGGTGTTTCCCATTACACTTGCAAATACTGGGGGGTGGGACCTTTTACATATTTATCGCTCTCCGGATGGTTGCGCCTCAGGTGCTCTGGCCCTATTTGCTTGCGTGTATCACCGGATGGCACGCGTGAGCAAAGGAGGGGTTAATTGCTGCAGTTAAATAAGACTTTTCCTCTGTGGCCCAGCACTACTGCCAGCAACATAATGTTGATAAAGCTGTCAAGGTTAGGCAGGCAGCACATCCCCCTTCCTGGGGACCTTTTGTAAATATTCAGATTGATTTTATTCAAATGTTTAAATGTTGTAATTGTAAGTATGTGTTAGTTTTAGTAATGTATTTCCTTGTAAAAAGGCAGATTCCAAAACTGTTGTAAAACTTTTGCTTAAGGATTTTGTATCACAATCTGGCATATCTGGACTGATTATAAAAGAGTTATGTGCAGCTTCACAGATCCAGTATGGCCAAATGCCCTTTGAAGGCCACTCCCAAATCGAAAGACCGGACTCAGCCCTTATAAAATTTCTACCAGGGCGCCCGATGCAACTACTGGCAGTGCCCTGCTGGCCCTGGCTCAGATGGACATTCATTTAATAAATAACACAATGCTTAATTATTGTCAGGCACTAACAAAATGTGTTAGGTCTTTTTATATACAGCAACCCTGCCACTCACTGAAACCAGAAGACTGGATCTACATAGAGGTCCATCAGCGAGGAACCGCCCTGGCCCCGTGCTGAAAGACCCTTATTAAGTCCTGTTAATTATCAACACCGCTGTGAAGTGTTGAGAATTGACTACCTGCCCATGTTTCTCACTGTAATGGCTCTCCAACTGATGATCGGTCTATCTTTCCTTCTGGCGTTGTTGTTTCTTCTGGACAGCAGGAGAAAAGGACAAGGTGAAAAGCCGGTAACCTCTCCTTTGTCCGCTGACAGACCCACTGTGCCTTTGGTTCTTGCTAAGAAAACAACCTCTCCACCTGAGGACATAATAAAGCCTCCAACCAAGCAAGGTGATTGTGCTAGTAACCTCTCCCTTGCTGCCTCACTGCCGGACAGCTAAGTGAACTAAGACTACGAAATCTTGAAGAATAGCTTGCAGAAGCTAGCCAAAACTACCTGAAGATGAAACTTTTAATATTCCTCAGCCTCTCCTCCTTAACAAACTTAGGGTGGGGATGGGAAAGTAATATTTTTCTAAATCTTGACCAATCAGTAGCCTCACTAGTAAATAATCAAACGTATACCCAAAAAGTTTGTTCTGCCACTGGAAATTTTGCCTGTACTAAAATTATCCCAGTAACTGATGATCTGACCTGTGCCATATTGTAATATACCCCTTCTTATGCAATTAATGCTGATGCTTCTCAGCCTTTTGTGAAGGTGTTTAGCCAACAGATGTGGTATAATACTTCACTAAGAAGAAATGTGTTAGGACACCAATGGACTGTAATTAATGCCACATTAGGCACCATTAAATTCACACTGTCCTTATCCAGTTTTCAAATTACCTCTACATATCCAAATTGCTCTACAGGAGCTGCCATTCGTCTGGCACAACAAAAGACTTGGGTTTCCCCTAGAAAGAGAAGAGACTTGGCTGGACACCTATGCGATGGTGCAAATAGTGTAGCTGCAATCTGGAATATCCATAAAAGCCAAGAACATGAAAAAATTGGGACACCTAGAAAAGGCCACAGGCCTTATTACTGGAACACAGTTGACCCAAGTCCAGGTTGGTGTTGGTGAATTACATGTCATTTCCGCCCTTAGTTCAAAGATTCCCCTCCCCCCCTAAAAAAAAACTTCTGACAGCTATGGTACTTAATATCACCGAGGCTGGGAAGGCATTGCAGTGGGATCTGGTATGTTCAAAAATTCAGGGTTTCCTGAATGACCAACTAAGGAACATTCAGAGTAACCTTAAGCATCAGCCCTGGCCTACTGCCCTTACAGACACCTCTGGAGTACCATCTGATCTGCGGCCATGGAAACATACCCGGAATTTTCCGGGTGGAAGTGCAGATGTTCGCAGTGCTCCTTCCAAGCATATGGACCGGTTGGGGGGGTGTGGGCCTCTGCATACCGAATCCTGCCGGGTCCGTGGGAAGGATAAGCAATTGGGTAATTCACCAAGACCTTTGGGAAATTAAGCCACCTGGTAAGCCTAGCCAATTCATAGTCAGTGCTCCTAGAATAATGCCTGACATCTGGATAGGAATAGGAAATCACTGGACAGCCTGGCCATTAGAACCCCCACAGCTTCAGTGTATACGTAAACTGAAGCCTGGAGAAGTTGTCACTGTCTATGACAGCGTTTGTTGGGAAGGTATGGGACAAGGGATGACCCTAACAGGGCACCTACTTTTCCAAGCCAATAACAGCTGTATATTCATTGAGGCCACTATATTGCAAGATATTCATTTAAATCTCACCACTGCTGCAGGCAGTTGCATTCTATATTGGCCTGCAGAAAGAATTTTGCAATCAGTTCTCCAGCCTCAAATTCCCTTTAATTGGACTACTCTAATACCTGATCGGTTCCAAAATCTGATAGCTGTCTTACCAGAAGTACAGAAAATTTCTAAACTTCAAGACCAAATTCACATACTCCAAAATATTTATCAAATAGAAGAGGGTGCTTTTCATACAGCTTATTGGGTAACAACCTTGTGTACTAAATATGATGCCTTGTGTTTTGTAACTAAAACTATGCAACAATCTCAACCCCATCATTTTATTATTATGGGGGTGCTATTGGGTTTTTTATTATTCAGTGTAGAATTATGTTATTGTTGTTGTAATAAGTGTTTTTATTGTTGTTCGCCGGCTCCAAGGCCTGTTAAGCTCACTGCAAAAGAACAAGTGGCACTTATGGTTGTCCATGAAAAAAAAAATTTGAGCCAGAAATAAACGACTATGAAGAAATGCAGGGAAAAGACAGTAAGGAAATGGTTTCCAGCATGAAAGTAAAACTGTGTCATGTGATAGTGAATATTTAAGGAATTAAGTGATATTTAACATTGTATTTGGTGGCAGTTAAAATCCATTTTCAAGATTCTCTTAGACTTCTCACCAAGAAATCCTCAGGATTTTTCCCAAGCTCCCCCCTTAACTCCCAATCATCAGAGGACATGAAGGAAGAGACAAGTGAGTCGTTTGAGTTATTCAGCAAGTTCTCTCCTCTACAAATTGAATACCAACCACTGACATTTTAAGTAGATGAACTGCTCTTTTATATGACATCTAAACATGCATGTGCTAAGTTAACATGATCTACAGGTTGTCACGACTCAATTCTTTTGTTACAAGTATAGCAAATAACCTTGGAAATATCAAGGTTGAAAATGTTCTTTACTGCACATTGACTTTGACTGGGTTGTCACTCAAGTGCAATTGGTCTTTCAAATACTAGCATCTGACCCCATGCCTCTTGGCTTTGTTTTTATGGTTTCTTTTCACTCTTTTTAGATGTTTAATATCAGATTTCTTTTCCATCAACTTCTCCCCAGATTCACAGTCTGGGATATGTTCTGGTTTGTTTAATGGAAGAGAAAAAAGGGACTTTTTTCTGGAGCTATTCTTTCTATAGACAATACCCTTGTGAGAATCCAAGTCTAGAGCCTGCATCCCAAGCAAAAAATTCGTAGGGAAGGGTTGCAGACCAAGCTGGATGAGCAAGCATCTCAAACGGGTGATTAAGAGAAAGCAGAAAGCCTATAAGGAATGGAACATGAGAGTGATCAGCAAAGAAAGCTACCTCTTGGAGGTCAGAAAGTGTAGGGATAAAGTGAGAACTGCCAAAAGCCAAGCAGAGTTGGACCTTGGAAAGGGAATTAAAACCAATAATAAAACGTTCTATAGCCATATAAATAAGAAGAAAACAAAGAAAGAAGTGGGACCACTAAACACTGAGGATGGGGTGGAGATTAAAGATGATCTTGGCATGGCCCAAAACCTAAACAAATACTTTGCCTCAGTTTTTAATGAGGCTAATGAAGAGCTTATGAGAGTGGCTAATGGCAACAAGGCTATGGAGGTAGAAATTACCACATCCGACTTAGAAGCCAAACTCAAACAGCTTAATGGAACTAAACTGGGGGGCCCGTATAATCTCCATACTAGAATATTAAAGGAACTGTCACATGAAATTACAAGCCCAATAGCAAAGATTTTTAAATGCAATGGTCATACCCTAAGACTGGAGAATTGCTAATATAGTTCCTATTTTTAAGAAAGGGGGAAAAAAGTGATCCAGGAAACTACAGGCCTGTTAGTTTGACCTCAATCCTGTGCATGGTCTTGGGACACATTTTGAAAAAGAAACTAGTTATTGCTGTGTAACTTGTTTGCAGATTGGCATTGTGAGTCCTAGTTATTTAAGAGTCAAAATTAGAGTTGTTTGGCTAGTTTTGACTAGAGACAGGTCACATGCTATTGTTTGTGTTCTCTGATTGGAAGTTCAAGTCAGAATCAGGCTTCCAATGTGAATCCTCATGTTTAAGAGTTCAAAGTTTGCTTTCCAAGAATATTCACTTAAAATTCTCTGCTTCAATGAACATTCTGGCCAGTAAACTCATTTGCTCTCAAAAGTGAACTCAGAGGGTATATCTACACAGCAAAGAAAAACCTGCGGATGGCCTCTGCCAACTGACTCAGGCTTGCAGGGTCCTCCCACCTTGCTGGGTCCTAGAGCCCAGGCTCCAACCTGACCTCAGAAGTCTACACTGTAATGAAACAACCCAGCAGCACGAGCCCTGTGGTATGAGTCACCATGGGTTTTGTTTTTGCAGTGTTCGCATACCCAAAAGGGGCATGAATGCAAATGAAGTGAATTTTTGAATGAAGTCATGGAATGATGGTGATGGGTTTTTTTTATTTGCCCAAGTCTAATTTTGATCTCAAGGATTCCCCTCTCTTGCCCCTTTGCTCATCCTTAAGGCTGATTTTAAAAACAGCAGCCAGAATGTTATTCACATTATTTTGTTGAATTGCTCATCCAACAATGGATTGTTGTATACTACCTACCAGACAGTTTGTGGCTCTTACACAAAAGTATTGACACAAGTAAATCAAACTCTGTTTTAACCTGTGTTTTTAAAAACAGCCTAAAGCCTCAGATAGGTAATTTGAGGGAACACCTGTCACTTAGGAGTGCAAAAAGACAGTTTTGATGTAATATGTCCTTTGATGGCCTTAAAAAACTCCCCTGAAAATCATGATGCTACCATCAGTTTGAAACAGCACAAAACTTAATTCTAAGAAGAAAAAAATAATAATGCTATATGCTTCCATCATTTCAGAAAACTGAATACAGACCCAAGTAATTTCTTTATGATAGGTATTTCAAGATACATGAGGCTTCTCCAAATAAAATATTTATTTGATATTAAAAGCAAAAGATGACATTTTAATGGTCATTTGCTAAAATAGAACTATCATGCTATGCAACTGGTTTGACAGCCATTAGTCAGGAAGTAATACTTTAGGGTCTAGTTTTTAGTCTCTGCCAAAAACATATACATAGCCTCTGGAAAGAATCTATGAAAGGATATACTATGACAATAAATGACATTCTTCTGGGAACCACATGATTCCCTTATGCATTATTTTGATGGCAACAAGTCAGACATACACCTTTATGGTAAATACCTTTAGCACTTACAATGACATTACATTGCCCCTTCATCTGAAGATGCAATTCCGTATCTTAACTTTTATAAAACCTAAGCAATAAAGTATTGAAGAAATGAACCATAGCAAAGCTGTATAAAGAACAATTCTCTCAAATCACAGCTTGCAGTGTAAATTCCAGTATTTTAAAGCAAACATTTGAAATGTAAAATTTGTCTACTTTTTATATTTAGTTTCCTTTGTGTAGTTTGATCAAATCTTATGTTGGGTAGAAAAATACAGCTATGACTTTTTTTTGAATATTTGTGTAACCTTTATTGTTTCCTAGGCAATGCTGATGTTTCTGAGGCTCTGTATTCTTAGTAAAGTACAGCTTTCTGTAACTATCACAAGGTGAGTTTCATATACAGTTTCACAAAGAGGGTCAGTTGGTAAGCAAAGCTGGTAAGCATTTTCTAAATAAAAACAATGGTATTCAGAGGTGTTCATGATTTTTACATGTGCAAGAGGCTGCATGGTTCATAATGGTACCCAAATTTTCTTGGCCACTGCAAGCAGGCTTTCAATATTGCACCCTGTGCTTATAGGGTTAAGGGCATTATAAACCATCCCTCTGCTGTGTGCTTCAAAACATTTACATGGGAGGAGAAGAATAAAAAAGGATTTGCCCCATCTTCGGCATTGGGGAGGGAACTCCTGTCTGGGAAGGTAGTGGGAGAGGTGGAGTCACATCATCTGCAGGAATTTAATAGGCAATAATCTATCATGCCTTTCACCTTAAGTGTAGCTTCACCCATGCAAGAGGGTTACTTTTGTTCTACAGCAATAATAATTCCTGTTGCTGTCTACTTCAATTGCGTGGGAGAGAAGAGAGGAAGAGGGACAAGCTTATCAAAAATAGGAGTCTAACTTTAAGTACCTAAGTATAGATTTAGAAGTCTAACTTTAGGTTCCTATTTTTGAAAACCTTGACCCTGGTGAGTCTTCATTTTCTCTCTATCCACTGCTGTGTTGGCAATTCCTCCTAATTTAGTATCATCTGCAAATGTTTAGACTTATTGCTTCCTGCTGTAGATCATTAAGATAGATACTAACCAGTACCAGTCCTAAAATGGTCCTTCACAGGACAGTCTCAGCACCTCTATATGAGAATTCTCCATTAATGAAAATAAGTAGGTGAACAGATTCAGATAAAATAGGAACCAACACAACATTCATATCAATCTAAACCTGATTATTTTAAGTTTTGAAGAAGTTCAGTGAACTTCTCCAGTTTTATTTAAATTTTTGTGCAGCTTTACTTCTTTGTTTACAGCTTGGACAAGAACTGGGAATACTGGAATATGGTGCCAAGAGAAAAAGCAATTCACATGGTACAGCTCATCTGTCCCAGACCAGGAGACAACAGAAATCCCATGAGAGATGGTTCTGGCAACTTATCCAGCACAAGTTTTAGATCAGAGAGGCTCAGAATAACTTTGCATAACTGAACAGTTTGACAGAATCAGTCCTAAAGATGTATGACCAGTGTGGTTGCACATGATGCCCTGTTGGTGATCAAAGAGCCTTGAATGGAAATGGCAGCAATAAAAGCCAATACAATTTTTCTTTTTTTAATGGAAGATGTGGAAGTACCAGGAGCCTCATAGGGAAGGGGTTTGATCAGCAAACTCATGGAATAATTGAGCAGTAGGAACCGTATGCTATATAGGAAGTGAGCAGTGAGAGCTGCATGGTGGAGCTGTAATTAATCCACTTGCTGCAGACAACTATGCAGATATCTCATTTATACACAACAAAGAAGCGGGAACTAGAACTCTGGTTCCCCCCACAGTAAAACCACAAGCCTTGAGGAGAACTGCCATAACTGCTAGCAGGAGGAGGTCCCTCAGTCTTGTCAACCTCACAACCTAGCAACCTCATAACATACACGCTGCAGTAGGACAAGGTGGTTTGAAGTGCCTATCTCCCAGACAATTCTTGTGTTTCCTCTAAAAGCATGAAATACCAGAACTGCCGTTTGTGGTCTATCAACCACTAATTCCATTCTGCATATGGTCTATTCTCCAGTTATGCAATTTTTTGGTGTGAAACTTGTTACAAACCTGAAATTCTGGCTGGCATCTGTCAGGTGACAAACTTCTCTTTCTTATGGTTTCAGATGATTGTGATTACAGCTCAAAACCTGTTTCCAACTCAGTTTTATTTTGAACTAAAAATTCTAAGCATAGCTTGCAAACTTGCTTGGGCCAACACTAAAACCAAAAAGAGTTTTGCATCATTCCCTGAAACCCAGAAGTGCCACATTTCACACAGTTATAATGGCATCTGTCCCTCAATAGCATCATTTCCTCTGAAATCTGTCAATCTGTGCCTTTCTGGCATGGGGTCAGCAATGAAGGCCATTCAGACAATGCACTGATCTTGATGTAAGAAATCTTTGGGGAAATGGTGCTGACTAAACCTCTATTGTATTTGATTGCAATAACTTGATTTCTTTATGCATTTACATTTCAACATGTCAACTACTCAGATAAAAGTATTTAACCCTCTAAAATAATGTTTTCCCACTTTTCTTCTATCAAGTCCTATGTCAGGCAGGGTGACATGAAATTTCTAAAATTTAGTACATTAGTTCTATTTTTCTTTTACAGAAATGTACTTTTAAAAAAATAGCTGCACAAACCAGAAAAGCTGTGGGGAAATTGTTTTTGCAGGATCAACTTTGCCAAAAAATACTTTAAGAATTAGCATTTACTATGCCCTGAAATGGAATAGTTAAGTGGTAGCTTTTGTCCGGAGACTAAAATTGAACTGGAAGCATTGAAATAAAATTACAGTACTAAGCAAAAATTGTGGTAGATCTGTCAACCATTTTAACACCATTGTTCAACCATGAGTAAGTTCATGTAATTATGGCAAGTTTTTAGTTTAACCTAGTATTTAATATCCCACTGATACTAAGCAAAGTTACCAGTAAAAACAGCTTGCTAAAAATAAAGTCATTTCATGCCCTTCTGATCTCTTCCTCACCTGGAGCTCAGCCTCCCATAACTAAGAATTGTGAGCTATTATTACGCAGTTTTGTTCTGTCCAGCAACATTGAGTTTTAGGCATTTTTTAAATCTATTCTTCCACAAATAGATTTTTAAATTCAGCAACAAACTCCCCAAAGCTCTATGTAGCTCCTTTCTAGTGCTTTTCATTCATAGATCTCAAAGCACTTTACAGAGGAAGACAATATCTTTATCTCCATCTTACAGATGGGGAAATTGAGGCACAGAGAGATAATGATCTGTCCATGGTCCCCCAACAAGCCAAGAACACAGGTTTCCCAAGGGCTAACTTAGCGTTCTATCCACTAGCCAACACTGCCTTCCCATCTACATTAAAAGCATACTAAATGCAGCACCAAGAGGGGGTTGATTGAACGGTTTTTAGAACATGACATTAGATAGTTTTAATATGAGTTAACAAACAACTACACCATTGTTTGAAATTTCTATTTATTCTTCCACATTTGGCTTTTCTTTAGTACCCATTACCTTCTTATCTATGCACTTCCTTGGGATTCCTCCAACCTTTGCAGCTGACCAGAAGCCCAACTCAGACCCCAGCTGCAGCTCTGCTCCACCCCCTGCTCTGCCCCCAGCCCAGCTCAGGCCCCAGGTGCAGCTCTGCTCCACCCTCTGCTCTGCCCCCAGCCCAGCTCAGGCCCCAGGTGCAGCTCTGCTCTGCCCCCAGCCCAACTCAGGCCCCAGCTGCAACTCTGCTCCACGCCCCCTGCTCTGCCCACAGCCCAGCTCAGGCCCCAGCTGCAGCTCTGATCCAGCCTCTGTTCTGCCCCCTGCTCACCTCTGCCCTCATTCCCTCTTTTCCCCCAGGCCAGCTCTGCCTCTAGCCCCAGCTCCTTCCTCATCACCAGTTCTACTCCAACGTCACCTTCAGCCCAAGCTCCTCTGCTGAGCCAACTGTGCAGTAATGGAGTGGGAGGGATGCGGACAGATTCCATTACTGGTAAGGTGGGGGGCATGATAAGAAAAGTTTGGGCACCACTGATTAAGACTGTAAGATCTTTGGGTAGAGATTATATCTTACTCTGTCTCTATGCAGTGTGTAACACAATGAACCCTGGAGTGCTAGCAAAACACAAATAATCATGAAGTGTTACTTTTTCTTTCATGAAGTATTTTATTAGATGACCAGGGTTTTATTAATGGAGGGTGGGAATGGGAACTACAGTTTTCAGAGGACAAGTTATTTTTTACTCTAGATGGTCTAGGTTAGTCCTTCTCCTCCATTTTAGTAGGAAGGCTTAAAAGTAACCCATGATTATTTTAAAATGAACAAAAAATTGTCCCTCTCCTAAAACCACCTTAAAAGAACAGGTAGGCAGGAGCAGAATATGAAATTAATTAATTCCCATGTGAGGCAAACAGCGCCGGCTCCAGGGTTTTTGCTGCCCCAGGCAGCAAAAAAAAAAAAAAAAAAAAAAAAAAAAAAAA